>CAODLS011280629.1:0-13089 GCA_948243855.1 Flueggea neowawraea | reverse complement strand
GGCAAGCTAAATACTCATCCCCTCCATTTTATCAGCAATCATTGTTTTAAAATTCATTCACATACCACCAATCACCTCACCATGTGCCTTATACCCCTCACCAGGGCATATGACTAGCAATCAGTAGCATAACAAACGCTCGACCAAAAAAAAAAGTACCATAACATGCGACACGATCACTTAAAAAATCCGGATAAACAAGGTTCAAATTTCTGCTTTCAATCGTGACTAGATCCTCATTACGAGCATGGCACTAAGATAACTTGATCATAGTGCAATTACAAAATCAATGGAAATAACCTCCAACATCAACACGAGTTCATACTAATACAACCACTAATAAGCATCAAATCCCAAGGATGATAAGCAACAATGGATCTCGTATTTCTAATAAAGTGTCTCTACGATTATCAAAAACCAAACTAAATGTGGTACATTTGGTAGCTCTCAGTAGGTTTGATGTCGTTAATTCAATTTCTCACTCAAATCTCTCTCAAACCCAAAAAATTGATCTGGGTTCTTCTCTCAAAACCCAAAAAAGAAATAATCTTTAATACCCAGTTGTTCAAATAACAAAAAAAAACCGAAACTTTCAAAGCTAGTAAGAAAGGCAGGCAGAGACAGAGAGAGAGATACAGACAACGTTGTGAAGAGCTTGAGGAACTGGGTGAAAGCCAAGCTGAGGAAAGCGGAGAGGAGAGGGACGTTGGTGGGTAGAATGGACGGCTGAGACGAAGTTGTTGATGCATCTGCTGCTGTGAGTACTTCTTCCATTGAAAGCAAATGCAGAGATAGTGGATCAAGAGAATGAATGAAGAAAAAACGGATTTCTGATTCTTTGCTTTTTGTTTCATTCTTTCCTTTTTTCTTTTTGTTTTTCTGTTCGGCTTCAGTTTTGGTATCGTTAACATACTTTGGTATTGTTCACAAAAACCCTAACCATCACATTTTTTAATGTGAATTTCCTTTTAAAAACAACGGTAATTTTTTATAAAATAATAGATAATTAGTACGACACAAAAGTAATTTTCTGTATTTTTAGTTCAAACTTATATTATTTAATAAAAAAATAATTGATAGAGAGATTAATTTTGAGTTTTGAAAATATCATTTTTTAATTATTCAATAGATTTATATCGTTGAACTTAAATATATAGTTACGTCTAATTGAGGTACATTACTATCGATAATATCTGACTTTCTTTATTGCTGGCAAAAAAAGTGTAATATTTTAAATTATTTTTATTTTTATACAGTTTTTACTTTTACTTTGAACATTTTTCAAGCAGAATTAAATATTATTTAAATTAGTTTTATTTTTATACATTTTAAGTAAAAAGAAGTCTGAAATTGAAATTTGATGAAACTTTGTACGTCTACTTTAAGAATAATCTTTAATTTTCATCCATATCTTTCTTGTCTAAAAAAAAAATCAGATTTGAATTTTCCTTCTCATCCTCCACCACCTCCTTTCTCTCTCTACTGCAAAACCACCGACCACCGCTTCTCCTTCATCCGCTCTATCATTATCCTCTTGATGTTCTCCTCCTCCTCGCTTCTACTTCTCTCCTCCCTCTTTTCTCCTATTTGTTTTTCGCCTTCGCCTTTGCCCCCGTCCTCTTCTTCCCCCAGTACTTGTCGCTTTCTACTCTGCTCGCAACGCCGCGCCATCCTTTCATGGATGTTCATTCGAAAATCATCGTTGTTCCTTTGACATAAAGGAGCTAAAAACCGATCGTCGCGATGGCAAATTATCGATGTCATGTTCGCGCCATCGCTTCTTGTCGTCGAGAAATGTTGTTGCAACTGAAAACCAATTCTTTCGCGTCAAAGATCTCTCAAGATCGTCGTCGATGTCCGCCACGCCTCCGTGTTTGAGATCACATCTCTTCCAGACGAGTGATGACATGTTTTGTAATCGTCGGATGTGGTCTTGTGACATTTTTCAAAAATATTTTTTACTGTATGTGTCAGTTTTAGAATTTATTTGTCAAAATATATATGTTTTTACTATATATTTGTATATTTTCCCTTTATTTTAAGGATGTGAATTGTTGGATATAGCACAATCCATATCTTGGCTCGTTTTTTAGAGCAACTACTTGGAAGAATCTACACAAGTTACAGCATATAAGTTCCATTCCAACTCAAATACCACTCATAGTTTTTCAACTTTCTTAAATGGCCTATCTACCAAACAATAAATCAAATACCACCCTTTTTTCTTAATTTCTCTCTCTTCTCTCTCTTACATCGCCACCACCACTACCTACTTCTCCTTGTATCCTCTTCCACCTCCACAACCTCACCATATCCTTTGTTGCTCCTTCATCATCACTGTCTCTCTCTCACCTATGTTTTTCTCTCTCTCTACTTCGCTTCATCTTTCTTCAATCGCCTATTTTGGTGTATTTTGTCATGTCGCCACCACCTCCTCTCCTCATGCTGTCAACGAGGAGAGGAGGAGTGTGTGAGCAGCAGCATCCAACGTGAGATTGCAAAAATAGAGAGAGATCGCTCTAAAGTTGATCAAGACGAGAATGGAAGTGGCGGTGGCAACACGATTTGAAATCGTGACGTCGTTCTCCGTCGATCCAGTCGAGATTGGCGTCAATCTAAGAGCATCTTCAACCATAATCTAATGGGAGTCTATTGGACTCCAAAAGTACTAGACAATGATAGGAGATGGCTCAACGCATTTAGACAGTTCAATACTCATTGATTCGTCCAATGCATAAGTATTTCTTTTAAAAAAACTTTTTTTTTGTTTTTTTTTTTATAAATACATGATTGGTGTCATATTTTTTCCACAATTCATCGCAACTATTTTGTCTATAACATTATTGTAAGAACCCGTTCGTTTGGTTAAAATACCAACTAAAATTTTTAGAATTTTATAGGAAAGAATGTATGATTACTCGAATAAAGTGATGTATTACTTGAGTAAAGGCATTGTTAACTCAAGTTGCAGGTTGGATTACTCGAGTAAGCTGATTTCTTACTCGAGTAAGTCGTGCAATCTGGGCAAGCGATGTGGCAGCTGTTAGTTCTTAAAACCAAGTTTATTCATTTTATTTTGTCATTCAACACTTCAGAATACTCTCTCAGACCCTCAGAACGTTTTCGCTCAACATCTTTGCTTCTAGGATCGTTTATTTGCAGATTGGAGATGAGATTTCAGTTCTAAGTTTAGTTCTTGCTTCTTGTTCATGGTTTTTACTTTGAAATATGAATTTGGATGTTGAAATCCATTTGTTGTTGCTCGTGAATGAGTTTGATGATTCAAAAATTCATAAAATGAGTTGAGCTAAGTTAATTGATCATAAAGTAGGTCGTGAATGGTTTGAAAGATGATTGGAATGGCTAGAAATGAGTTTTGAACGATTTCAGTATCTAAACGTGTTACTCGAGTAACACATTTTGTTACTCGAGTAATCGAGGGCCTGAGTTACTCGAGTAATCTAAGAGTTACTCGAGTAAAAAGAGGATCCAGTTACTCGAGTAAGCTAGTAATTACTCGAGGAAAAGAGTTCCTGGTTACTCGAGTAAGATATCCTATTACTCGAGTAAGTCATATGGTTGAGGGACTAAAAAGTGTAATTTTCGTATCTTGTTTACATGGATGAATAATATTGTTATTCCACATATTTTGAAGACTGATTTGATAATTTTTCACCTTGAGGTCTGAACTGTGAATTTTGGGGATTCGAGAACTGAAACGTAATTTTGCATAAAATCTGATTTTCAAGTTATGAGCATCAGATCTTGGTCTGAGATGGGATTTTCAGCGTCGAGCACACATTAGCATCTGCATTTACATTTCATACATGTTGCATTGCTACAGTACTAGTACCATTTGTTGATATCTCGGTGATTTATTATTTCAGCTTCTTGTTCCTGCCATCGAGACAAGCACCTTACTGGTGATACGTGATTGGTCTAGGTTTGCTTTGGACTTCAGGTGAGTGCAGTGGTAGCTTTAGACATTTAGGTCTTGTCTTCTGAATATTATACGTGTTTGATATGTTGAGATATCACCTGTAATCGGATTAAGTAACATATTGGTTATTTAAAATCGGTTATATGATGAATTGGTTTTCCTGTATTTGGAACTGCTATACATATCAGTTTTCTAGTTTTATAACTATGATATGCATGTTGCTTGTTATGGGTTTTGTAAATACATGGGACACTTTAGCTACGGGGGTACGTAGCTTTTGGTATACCAATGTTGTTCGTGAGACGTTTAGTTGCCAGGGTAATGTGGTAACCGTGTGTTCAATTAGACACATATTTTAGTGACATAATCACTCATATTATTTAGTGGCATGATCACTCATGTATTTAGTCACATTATGTAGCTATGTTATTTAAAGGATATATGATATTATTTGATAATATTGTATGATCATATGTTGGTTGCCTTGAATGCAAACATTTTGGAAATGATTTCGTAAACTACTATTATTAGTAGTGTGAATATGATATTATACATACGAGCTTGTGATATTTTAGAATTATTTTCAAAAAGGTTTTCGTGATGCACGTATGAGGCGATATAAAGTGTCGTCTCTCATTGAGATTTATCTCACCCCCCTCACTTTATATTTTTCAGGCATATATTTTGGCATCCGTCGCTTGATTGGTATCAGTCACTTAGTAGGCACCTCCTTCGGCTGTGAGTGCCTTTTTGGACCGAGTCTTATATATGTACAGTAGAGCTCTACATCGAACTGTTGATGGGTTTTAGGTTTCATTTTGTATTTGTTTTTGTATTATGATATGTTTATATTTATATATATAAATTATGTTTTAACTTATATTGCCTGTTTAATTATATCTGTTGAGCATTGAATAAATCGGGTAGTATATCTGGTCTTCTGAGGCTTGTGAGAGATAAGTTGGACTCTCATAGACGGTTCACTTCGTACGCCAGTCACGGTCTGGAAACGAGTTGTGACAATTATGGAAAAATCACAAAATTTGTTAAATTAAATTATTAACATATTTTTATGGCTATTTTTATTATTTGAATGAAATAGTATTTTTTCATATTTAAATAATTATTTTTTTTGCAAATAGATTATCCTATTATTTCATTTCTCACTTATTAAAAATATTTAGTTGTTTACGTGAAAAAATATATATTTTATGTAATATATATTGTAAAGAAAATTAAATAAAAAGTATAATGATAATGAGTTTCATTGTAAAGTTCAATCATAGTCTAAAGTTTAATTTTTGGAGAAAAATGTTTTAAATAGAAAGGGTTTAATGAAATATTGACGTGGCAATGAATCATATCATTTTGAGTCTAAACTATTAAGAATGTTCTACGAACATAAGTAGCTTTCGGCGGAGACGTCTAGGGTTTCGAAACCCTAGCGCTTGTCTCATCAAAATTATGCTAGCATTCCTTCAATTTTTGTGCAAATTATAAGGTTAGTACCTAATTTGTGAGAATTTGCAAAATAATCCTAATTGTACACATTTTGTACACTCGTATACATAGTTGTACACGTTTGTACACTTGTGTACAACTCCAAAAAAATAGTTTGACAATAAAATGTAAAGAGAACGTTTGTATATATTGTATACAAACATACACACACTTATACACAATCTGTACACTAAAATCTCCCAACATAAACCTGAGAATAAATTAAAAAATAATTATTTCTTGATATTTTTCCTAAAAGAATAAGTTTTTAAGACTTGTCTACATTTATATACGTTCTGTTCATGTTCTGTATATAATTTTACACAGGTCGTACACACTCTGCAATTATTTTTAGTCAACTTTTTCATTTTTTTCACGAAAAGTTGAAATTAATTTCTTGCGAAAAGTGAAAAGATGATATTTATTATTTTTTCTTTTTTTTAGATGATGTCATTGTAAAAAGTAGTCAAATAAGAGGTGACATTTGAACTAATCGTCAAACACAAGACACCTTTCATGTTATTGGCACAGAGAACTGGGCAGAGAAACGTATACACATATGTTGCTTCCAGCCCGCACATAACATAGGAGATGGCTATTTTCTCAACAGTTGTCCATGTTAATGGCTGCCACAAATGCCACAAAATTGTCATTACAAGTTTTAATGAAGCTAATGAATGTTTACACCAAGAAATTTCCTTTTCTTGTCATTATTTGTCTTCTGTGGATTCCCCATTCAATGACTAATCAGTCACGAAATCACACAACAAGATTTCAACTAAAAGTAACAGATTATCCTCTTCCCATAAAAGAGAATAATGGTGAATTTGGAGCTGAAGAATACTATTTTTAAACTATTTGTTTAAAAAAGATTTAAATATTATTATAAAAAAATAGAAAGAATAACACATTTTCAAACGTAAAAATATAGAGAATGATCGTTATAGTTATAGTTATATACCGACTCTTATCAACTTCATATATTAAAGCCTGTTCGGTAAGTATATCATGTATGTTGATTAGTACTTTGCAAGTAATTTAGATTTCTTCATTATTGCGTTTAAAAATAAAACAATGCTTTCAATCAACATGAAAGCATATATATACGAAACGCGACTAAGAATAGTGTTTCCTCTAAACAGACCAAACTTAATTTGGCATTTTCTAAGTTATCTTTCCCTCTAAGACGCGTCATAAAGTTTGGTGACTAACATTGACATATTAATATTTAATAAACTTTACTCTTTATCACGTGAAATATTTTTCTCCAATATTGTTTTAGCATGGTCTTGGTCATTCCACTTTTAAATTTAAATGTTATTGTAATGATAATAATTAATGATGAGCTATATTAAATAATCATTTAAGTGCTCAAGATGATCTAATTCTTGGCATGGGAAATACTTTTCAATATATGTAATTAACTATATCATCATATCATATCATATATACTATAGTGTTTTGAACAAAGAGTAAGATGAAGAAATACTCTCTAGAATTTCTCTATTTATTTTTTGAATTTTATGGTAATTTATAATTTTTAAACAATATTTTTAGATGATTAATTTAATTAATCTTTAGTGAACACATTGAATGGGCTTTTATTATGTATAAATTTATTAATTAATTAAGGTAAATTAAGTTTATTTAATAATTATTATTAAAACTTAGTTTAAATATTAATGAGGGAACTTCAAGAGACATATAATTAGTTTTAATTTTATATTTAATTTTTTTAAAAATTATAGTTTTAAATAATAACTTAAATAAAATAAATAATGTATTTTTAAGTCATGAAAAGAAAAAATTCACAATTAAAGATAAAATTACAGCCACTAGCTATTGTTACTACCATTATTAGATAAATTTTGATTCGTATGAGTTAATTTTTATAGATGCATTATACAAAAAATATTAAAAAACCATACTATTTTTTCCATCTAAATTATTTTGTTGAATAGAAAAAAAATGCTTCCAAAAATTTTGTTTATTATAAATTATATAAAATAAAAATTTAATTACAAAAATACAGAAAATTGCTCTTTGGTGTAACATAAGATTAATTGATTTAATTGACATAGAGAAAAATTATTTAATAAAATTATAACATACTTAATATATATACTGGACAAAATGTCGCACATCAAAACTATCAACCATAATTGTTTTACAATTTTTATATTTTAACAATTAAATTTTGTAATAATATGTTTAATAATCTAGCTCAAAGTAGAAAAATAGTCTTCCAATGACTAGAAATATATAATAAATTAATAAAAACAACGACGATAATTAATGCAATTGTTGTATTTTAAGATAAAAATGTTTCATATTTTCGTCATTTGACTTAAAATGTTTAGTGTCAAATTATTTATTCAATTAAATAATTTTATTTGATCAAATAACATTATTTTTGACGCACAAACCAAATACTCCTTTGAATTTTTTATATTCAACGTAATCATCAAGGGCTGCAACTTAATAATACAGACTTTTCTTCCTTTAATAAATGAAATTAGATTTAATTTTTATATATGTAAAAGTTCTAAAACTTGGTAGTAAAAGTTTTGTCATCTACAAATATTTCATTCGAATTATTAAGATATTGAAAATATCGAACACCTACAGGTGTCTCAGAATAATTTTTTTAAAATATTTTGTAATATTTGAAAGTAATACTTTAAAATATATCAAAATTTAAGATTAATCATTATATTATATACAATATATGAATCAATAAAAAAAAAAAAGAAGATCAAAAGACACTCTAAAATTTTTTCATTAAATTTTTGAATTTTTTGATAATTTAAAAATTTAAAAATAATTTTTTATATAATTAATTTAATTAATATTTATTAAACACATTAAATTTACTTTTATTATTTATAAATTTATTAATTAATTAAGGTGAGATAAATTCATTTAATATTCAAGAGATATATTATTTTTAATTTTATATTTAATTTGTAATTTTGTAAAAAAATATAGTTTAAATAATATTTTAAATAAAATAAATAAGATATTTTTAAATTCAATCATAAGAAATAATTCACAATTAAAGATAAAATTATAAGCTACTATCGATTGTTACTATCATCATTACATAAATTTTGATCCTTATAAGTTATTTTATATAGATGCATTCTACAACAGAAAATATTAAAAAAATCATACTATTTTTCGTCTAAACTATTCTGTTGAATAGAAAAAAAAAAGTAATGCTTCAAAAAAAAATATTCATTATCAATTATATAAAATTAAAATTTAAATACACAAATACGAAAAAAATGTTATGAAATTTATTCTGGTAAAAAAAACAATTTTTTTTGAAGTACTTAATCTTTGTATTGATGTTATGAAATTTATTCTGGTAAAAAAACAATTTTTTTGCTAAAAATTTGACTAATTGTTAACTAATTGTCATGTTTGTGTTTTTAGATCAAATATCAATGTGAAACAAATGTTTCTCAAAAATAATAATTGTAAATTTTGTGTATATGAGGCATTTCTTGATACTTTCGACAATTATGTGTATTTTCTGAATTTTTTTTTTATCTATGCATAACTTGACACTTCTAAACTCCATGTACAAAATGACTTCTAAAATATTTTTCTATTAATTTAATTTGTAAGTAATTATTTGGTAATATATAGGTAAGTCTCAAAATATCACTAGAGATGATTTTATGAATTGTTTACATATGTAGATCAAGTAATCTTGTTTTTCATGTTATTAAGGGGAATTGTTTGCAATATGGTAGACTATAAATTAGATAAATTATAAAATAATTAATAAAGATAAACAATAGGTATATTTGTTGAATAATGAAAATGCTAAATAAATACTATATAGATAAATAAACATCATAGTTTTGACATTGACTTAAAAATTTATTAAATTGAAATCACAATCTTATTATGAAAAGAGGGAGAGAAACTTATCCAAAATGGGAGATTTAGTATTATTTTTAGTTGGGATTTAGTATTATTTTAGTGGACGTAAGGCATGGGTCAAATTGGGAGTATTTTTCAACAGGGAAATGCTATTATCGACCGATCCAACTTTTTAAAAAAAAAAAAAACAAAATCGAGCGCATTGGACAAAATAGCAGAGTTATTTAATACAGAGTGATTCCTTTCAATAGATTCCGAATCTACCTGCTTTTCTACACAGTTTGTCTGCATCTCTCAGCTACAGCTGCTATTCTGCTATGAACCACGCTACTTTGTAATAAAGAAAAGAAATGATACCCACCACCAATTATCAAAGGCCATGTTCAAGATATAATAGTTTTTTAGGTTGTGAATAAAAAAATAAAAATAAGGGTGAAATTGTTATTATTATCTTCTACTGTTGCATTCAGATGAGTGCAGTTTGGAGAAGATGCTATATGTTTTTATCATCTAACGAACATATTTGGTTAATTTGCAGATTATATACCATTAAAGATACTATATGCTCTCCACGTCAAACAAGCTCTAAAATATTTTGGTACCAGAGTTTAGTTTTGGCCAAGTTTATATTTAGGTTCTTGTCTATTGAACTCTCATCAGGTTTTTGGTTATGAAAGATACCACCATAGCCATTGTGAGCTCGGATTAGTAAGAACGCATTGGATGTTCAATCCAATCGGGTTTGGATTTTACTTATAATCTGTTATGGGTGGACCTGGTTTTTATAACGCTATTTTTTTATTATATAATTTATTTAATTTATTAAAATTGCAAATTTTTATGCTCAATCTATAATAAGAATGTACACGTATTGCAGAGTGGGTAGACAAATAGTAAAAATGATAAATTATATATAATGATAAATTAATAGAAAAATTGACATGTCTTCTAATTCATATACAGAAAACAAACATTGTAATTGCAATGTAACATATGTAATTTATGAAATTCTTAAGAGTTATATTATATTAAAAAACTTATATGATTAGAATAAACATTTTTAAAACAATAACAGTCAAATGCATAGGAAAAAATCGAATTGAAAGCTCGAGGGGAACGTGTGGAAGGATGTAACACCTCATGAAATATGAGTGTGAACTCGAAAGGAGTTGGTAAGGGTTTTGTTGTTGGAATGGGTTTGCATGGTGGATAAGGAATTGGGTAAGTGGGTTTAGGAGGTAGGGTCGGGTCGTGGGTCAATGTGGTTCACAAAGAGAGGAGAGAAAACGTCAAACATAGGTGAAGATGGGGACAAGAAGGACGAAACAGGCCATTGGTTCGGACTCTGAGAACATGGCTCAACTACCTCCGCAGACGGATATTTCCTCTTCTCCTGCCACTTTTGCGAAATTTCGTCTTTCTTGGTCCCTTGCGACTTGCGAAGCTTCTTGGCTTGCCTCTTTTACTTTTCCCACTCCACTAATTGTTGAAAGGAAAAATTGTATAGATATATTGAAGGTATTCTATACATAAACAAGTATTGAACTAATCAAATAGAATAGTCCGAGTATTATCCTCGTAGACACAGAAGAATGAAGAACAAGATGAGATTCAATTGTATACCAATCTTACAAGTAAATTACTGTCGGTTTTAAGTGGACGAAAAATATAAGTCTATTTCGATTCAACCCGTCATAAATAAACCAACTTTTTAATAGATATAAATTTAAGACGGACAATTTCTGATGCAAAGATTATTAGAAGTACACAATTAAAACACAATATAATTCACAATAACTTTACTGTTGTTGTGCTTATGTTATGAGTAAACTTTTGATAAAAAATACTTTTGTTTTACAATTTCTCCTATTCTAAAACATCATTGAATTAAAATATTAATAATTTATTTTTGTAAAAATATATGTTTCCAAAAAATTAAAATGAATGTTTTAAATAAATAAAAATATTTTTATATAATATGACATATATGTGTGGAGTTATTATTCTCGTATCCTGTAAGTTTATAACGCTATGACATCCTCTTTCAAAAAGAAAAAAGAAAAAAAGAAATGTGAGTTAGCCGATTGAGGATATCGTTATATCTAAGGCGAATTATATATATATAGTGAATAAACAAATGTTAGCTTGAAATGGTGGTTGTTTGGTGTATGCGCACCCCTGTACGACTTGCCGTCTTCAAGTTTCCACAAGCCACCCGGTGTGGTGTGGTTGGTTCTCACGTTCCAACAAGCGGCTCTTGAAATGGGAATCAACAAGCCGCATTTCGCTTTCTCCACATTAATGAGATGTGATTACTATACGAACATTTTCCTTCACTTTTTCTTGATAAATCATGTTTTTTTGCTCTCATTTTTTTTAATTTTAAAAATAACTTTAATATCGATAACTTATTTGTCTATCGATACAATTATTTTTATCATTTTAGGTGGAATTTACCTGCTAAACGAAAGAATTTTAAATATTAAAAATATTTTTATGATCATTTTTTGACATTACAATTGCGAACATAAATAGTAGATCACAATTAATAAATTAATGGTTGATTTAATTCCTTAAATTTTATTGTAAAATCCACTTTGCTCATGAGATTAATTAACTTAAATTCGCTTGCGATCCTATTATTTATGCTTGAAGAGTACACCGGTAATAATAAGATTATCCATATCATATATATTATAGTATTTTTAAGAATAAATAAGTCGAAGAGTTGCATATGTGTATAGTGTGTATAGTTTTATTGTTGAGAAATGATACTTTTTTACTTGAAAAAATTTTATAGGAACCGTTACTTGATTGACATATGGAGTATTACTTATTATTTATAGTTGCATCAATTTTATTAATGATAAATTTATTAAAAATTTAGTAGACTAATAAATAATAAAAATCTAATAGACAGTTATTTATTTAATTTTTATTATTTGAAAGATTTATAGTTTTAAATTATTATTTTGTTGCAGAATTTTAAATAATAATTAATTTAAATGATTGTGATAATTATTATTGATTTAATTCAGAATTTTTAATATCTAAAATTATAAGAATAAATTAATCACTCAATTTAAAAAAATTTAATTAAAGAAAATATCACAAATCAAATATTAAATTCAAAAATATTTTTTAAAAATTTTAAAATTTAAATCTATATCACATACCTGACCATTTAACTTGTGCAACTAATTTACATACCTAAACTCACAATTTAGTTTACTTGTACGTCCAAAAAGCTCTCGAGTCACAACCGATTTATTTATTTATTTATTTTTGAAGACACGCACTCCAATTCAAAACCAAAACCGACCTAGAAATCGAGTCAATACCCGGTCCAACTTTAAATACAATCGATAAAAAGGCCAAGCGCAAGAGGGACGAAGAAGAAGACAGTGGTCCAAATCATCCGTACGCCTTCACCGGTCCCCCTCTCAGCCTCTCTCTCTCTCTCGCCAAGCCACCCCCACCCTCTCTCTCTCTCTCTCTCTCGCTCTCTCTCTCATGTGATTTTCAACAACAATCTCTCTGCACACCACCAACAACAAATCACTACCACTACTATAACCCACGTAACTTCAACCACACCTCTCTCCTCTTATCTATATAACCCACAACACCCTTCTCTTCCAATCCACCTTCCTCACATTCAAAGCAAAAAGATTAATACTTTCTCAAATTTCCTAGAAAACCCAAGTTTCTTTTCGATTACTGCGACGCCTCCTACTTCCTTTTCGGTTTCCTCA
>CAODLS011280542.1:0-13991 GCA_948243855.1 Flueggea neowawraea | reverse complement strand
CTTTCACCAACCCTATTTTTTTTTTACAGCACTCTCATCAACTTTTGTTCTTACTTTTGAAGTACATGTTAATATGTTCTGTTGTGGAGATTTTTCAATTGTCTCTAGTCAGTTTATTTTTTGTCCTTCATATGATGTATCGATGACATGATATATTGAGAAATTGCCGAAATTATTCAACACTATTGTACCTCTTTATAACTGCACAGCTGCCGTTCACAAGTTAATTTTGGGTTCAGGTCAGACTTGTTATAGGCGACTTAATCCGATTTCACTTAACCTGATTTCCAATATCCACAAATTTTGAAATAAAAGATATTGGTAAACTAATCTACATTTTGAGAGTTAAAATCATTAGAGATCGTTCAAAAAAATTTATAATTTTGTCACAAGAGCACTATATTTAGAAAGCCTTAGAAAGCTTCCCTATGAGTAATTGCAAACCTGTAGACAAACTCGTGTCAAAAGAAGTTTTAAGTCGTGATATGTGTCCAAAAAATCCACTAGAAAAGGATGAAATGGTCAAAGTTCCATATTCCAGTGCGATTAGAAGTCTTATGTATGTAATGATGTGTGGTGTGTCAAACCAACAAATAGAATTAATCTGTTCAGAAACAATATTTGAATAAAACGGTGAATAGGGTCGAACCATAGAGACCATCATAAAATTGCTTATTTGCTGAAAAAGATATTGAAATAAAGTTGTAGATTTTTTAAGCAAAATTAAGAATGTAAACGAACAGAAATTAAAATTTGCAATGAAAAAGACAGTAAATTATAGCAATAAAAATGAGAAAAATTCAATAATAATAAAAGTCTAGTCAAGGTATTTCTCCTTTCAATCCAATGGGCGATCATAGACACTAAAAATCAATATCAAATATTTGAATAGATAAGGTTATAGCTACTAGTAACACACTCAAATAACAAATCTCTTCTTACCTGATCGATAGTCCTGGAATGCCCTGCAAACTATTTTCTTAACCACTAGACAATCATCGGGACGCCCTGACAATGTTTAATCTATGACAGCAGCAAGAACCAAAGAGAACCCTATCCTAGCCAGTTAAGTCGGAAACGTCGTAAATCATTTAAACTAGATTATTCAGTTCCATAACAATGAACAATGTCCAACACATAAATTCACTTTATTCGTTACCTAGATCAAGACTAATGTGATTCACTATCAATCCTAAATAACAGTATATTATTTCAATCAATTAATCAACTGGCCACATTAAACAATCAACATAAATAATAATAAATAAACCAATGCACAAAAACTGAATAAATACTCAAAGTACTTAATAACATATAAAAACATAAGTCTCACAATATAATAGGATCAAACCTTGAAAATACATCGACTAGATGCGAGTTTAGCTACTCAAACCTAGAAGAAACATGCAAAATATGAGAGAAAAAGGTTATGGGGCGTGCTACTCCCTTAGTGTAATCAAAAAGCTGTTGAATAATGAGTTTAAAAGAGTATTTATATGTGCTCTACCTCAAAACATAATCCTAGTCCTAATAGAATTGATAAAATAGTAATAATAATGTCCAAATATTGCTCCAGCAGTAATTTCGAGTTATGAGCTTTCAACAACATTCAAAAGGCTCTAAAATCGAGGTCTATAAGCCCAACACGGTGGAGAAAGGAGCTGCTTCGCCGTTTGCTGGAGTTTGAAGAAGTGAAACACCAAGCCGAGCCTCCACTGTTCGTCGCCGGAAGGGAGATCGTCCCGTCATGCCTCAAGGAAGTCGTTGTTCTCCGTTTCACTGCTGGGAGGAAAAAATGCCAACAGTAAAAGCGTTGCCGGAAGGAACGTCGTCTGCCAACAGGATCCACACCGCTTTAAGCCCGACGCTGTCCTCTGGAAACCCGACACTTCTGCTACTGATTTTCCCTCTTGAACAATTCTGGTCAATTTGATTGCTGAACTTTATTGAATTGTTTGTTGTTGAATGAATATACTGTTGTTGGATGTTGAAAAACAAATCGACAGGCTAAAAATACGGGGAAATTGGGCTAGAATTTGTGTAGAAATTTTGATTTTTTTCCTTTGTCAATTCCCTTGGAAATTTGGTTGTATATATAGTTTTTGACTCCTTGTGTCCTCTAGTTCAAGAATGACAGGGTCGTGAGATTTTCTATCAACCACATCTAAGAAATTTTTGATGGATTGGGCAACCACAAACTCAATGAAAATCAGGTGAAGAGTTTCTCCGGCTAATTTTCTGCCATAAACAAGGAAAAAAACCAAAAATTTATTTTCTCCCTGCTGCCAAGAAAACCATGTTCAGAGAAGAAATCCTGTGAAGAATTCACGACACAAAAATTCTCAAACATTAGTCATTGCATTTTTTTCATTCTCTATTCTTGGTTTTCCTTTTCTCTTTTGATAATCTTAGTGGCATAAAGCCTACTAAAAAAAATTATTAACCTAAACTGTGTTCTTTGTTGTTTTTGCAGATAAAAACCATGGATGAACCATAAAATTGTAGTCCCCCGCTAATCTCACAGTTTGTTACAAAAGAATTGGAAGCCTTTCAGACTTTAATAGTCAATACCCAACACTTAAGAATTCCAAAGATGAAGAGAAAGACCCCTTCACAGAGGCATGAATCATTGACAAATTTTCCAACTTAGTGTAGGAGTGTAGTTTTTAATCTTTTAAGCCTTTGTCCTCTTTGCACAAAATTTGTGTTAACTGTAAAATATGACAACGTATTTTTTGAAATCAATGAGAAATGGCGTGAGATCAATTATCAATTGCTTCCTTTGGGTTTTTTTCCCCATTTTTTGGTACAGGTTGCAGATATAAACAGTAAATAAAATGACTCATTGGTTATATGTCCTTTTCACTTGAAATTGATTACAGTGCATTTTTTTTTTGCATTTTTTCTATTTTTCTTTTGTTTTTTCTTTCTACGATTTATTCAAAGCTTTTATTTAAGGGTAAAAATATTTAGCGTCCTTGAATTATAGTGAAATCTTCTCTTTAGTCCTTGGATTTTCAAAAAACTCCTCTCTCCTTCTTCTCCGAGGTTCGAAAAACGTTCAACTGTTAGTCAATGTCCGTTAAGTGTAACAGATTTTGACAAAAAATCTATTTTACTCTTATCCCTCCCCCTTCAACCTTTACTCCTTCATCTCTCTTACAACGTTAGTCCCTCTCTCTCACATAATTTGAAATCCACAATATGAATTTTTATTCATAATATTCCATCAACAAAACACTAATCTATTTTTAATTCTTCAATCATTTCAAGAATACAGAGAGCAAAATGAATACAGTTTTAAACATACACTAGCAAGTTTAGAACAAATTTTAATTTTGAATCCAATTTGCTTTGTAAACACAAAATAAAAAAGAAATTACTCATTAAAATAGATACGACTATCAAACTGTTTTTCAATTAATATCAGATTGTTTTTCATGAATTGTAAAGGGGAAGTGTGATTGTCTCTTCTCAAATTCTAGGAAAATTTCCTCTCCATGTTTTCTCTCGCAACATCTAGAAATTGATTAAAGGAATTTCGCAATACTAAAAAAAAGCAACAGAGACACGACACCCACTCCCTTACTAGCTTCCCTACCCAATCAAAAAAATTCTCTGCTTCTTTCTAGCAACTCTCTCATCTGCTATCTCGACTCTTTCTCTCTCTCTATCGATCGTCTCTTTCTGTCCAACAAGTCCAATTCAACAAAGTAACAAAACTTCAATTTCTTCATGGATTCTCAACAAAAGTTCATTTTAACAAAGCAAAAATTTCAACAAAGTTTCAGACAGTAAAATCAATAAATTCAACCCATAAAACCCACCACCACCACTGATCCAGCAACCCATAAAGCCCACCACCACCACCGATTCAAAAAAGCAACAAAACTTCAATTTCTGGTATGTTTAATCTCTTCTTTTTTTCTGGTTTTCAGTCCTTAGAAAGCTTGGCGTGAAAGGAGTGGAGAACAGCGAGAGAGAGAGAACAACGAGATTTTAGGGTTTGGAGAAGTAGAGATGAGTGTGGGGGAGCAGGCGGAGAGAGGAGGGAGTGGCGGAGACAGAGGCGAAGATGGCTGCAAAGAGGCGAGAAGATAGAGACAGAGAAGAGTGAGAGACATCAAGATGAGCGAAGTGAGTGACGGCGAGGCAATGGTTAGGGGAAGGGGAACGGTCAGAGGCGACAGTTGGAGGTGGTGGAGAGTCAAAGAGGTGAAGGTGGCATAGAGGGGCGGTTGATGATCATGTCGTATTGGAGAGGGTAGGCACTAGAAGTGGTGGAGAAGCGGGGGAGCGTTCGGCGAGTTTAGTTTTCTGGGTTTTATTTTTGGATTTTAATTCTGAGTTCAATTTTTATGGGTTGACGATCATGTCGTATTTTGGGTTCAATTTTCTTGGGTTTCAATTTAGGAATTGATTGGGTTTTTATGATTTTAGCTTTCTCAGTTTTATTTTTAAAATTGATTGATTGTTTGTGGTGATGTATTCGGGTATTAACCCAGTTAATGATAGGAAGGAGAGAGAGAAGTTAATAGTTGTTCAAAGAAGAAGCAGAATTGTGTAAGGGTAATTTTGTCATTATAATTTATTTTATTTCAAATTTTACGTTATATCAATAAAATAAACGAAATTTTTAATTTTGGATGAACAACTGAATGTTTTTGCGAATTGCGAAGAAGAGAGATGAGTTTTCTGAAAATTCAGAAACCGGAGAGATGATTTCACTATAACTTAGAGACGATAAATGTTTTTACCCTTTATTTAAGTTGTTACCATTTTCAAGATAAATGTTAACATTCTTTTACGTTTCATTGTAGATTAACTCAGATCTATCACTAGTGGTGCCTTCAATAGTCTTAAATTTGATCATCTTTCATGAAGTGAAATGTTGTTCTCCTATATAAGATCATCACCAGTGAAAGGAAATGTATAATTTAGAGACTCATATTTTTTACTATTCCTACAAATACAGGACATAAACTCAAAAAATGTAAGCTTTAATCAAATAAATGGTAGAAGACCTTACCTTGTTCGGAAGTTTCTCAAAGAAGATTTTCTCCATTTTATGTGGAGATCCAAAATTGTACTCCTTTGAAAGGTGCTCCTTTAGCAATGACATCTTTTCTAGGAGTTGTTCCATTGGGGAAAGATCTTTTGGTGGCTTATTTGTTGGAGACTGTTTCCTTGAGGACAGATCCTTTGGGGACAACTTTTTTGGTAATTGTCCCACTATTATAGACTGTTTTTTCGGCTCTTTTAGAGGTGGGACCCTAGGGGATGGTCTCACTGATTTTTTCTCATTCCTCAACCTTTATAGGACATTTAAAGCCTCTTACACCAAGTGGGTTTTTCTCTAAGGAATGTGCGTGTTTTGCTTTTCAAGCTTCTAAACGTGCCAACAAGTAGTCCACGTTTTGGCGAAACACCTTCGATTTTTTGTCATGTTCTTCCCTTTTTCAAGAAATCTCTTCCATTCTCCTAATATTTTCTTCTTTAAGCTATTGTATTTTTTTGTAAACCCAGCTTGTACATTAGTGGCCTCTCATATAATTCTTAACACAATTCTTTTCAGTATTTTGGTCAACCAATGCCTCTGACCAACCATGGTTTTGGAGGTCATAATGATTATTTTCTTGGGAGGTTAGGGGATCATACCTCTCATACTCGTATTCTTCAAATTCTTCTTGGAAATGGTAACCTTCCTCATAAT
Organism: Flueggea neowawraea; assembly: GCA_948243855.1. Taxonomy (NCBI): domain Eukaryota; kingdom Viridiplantae; phylum Streptophyta; class Magnoliopsida; order Malpighiales; family Phyllanthaceae; genus Flueggea; species Flueggea neowawraea. Next base: position 8,278 of record CAODLS011280542.1, on the reverse strand, counting down.
TTTCATAATATTTTTCTTGGGGATTTTGGTCTACCAATTCTTCAGACCAACCCTAGTCTTGGTGGACATCATAAGAATAATCTTCTTAAGGGCTTGGGGGTAATACTCATGTTCTGGTTGTCGACGCTGCCCCCCCTCCGAACCCATATTTGCTTTGATAATAAAGACTTATTAGAGTGGTGAGACGGTCCAACCATTCTTGCTCATATGTTTTGTCTCTATAGATACCTACTGCAATAACCTTTTCATTGCAATTTCTTGTATAATACCATTGTCCAAGTTGTCTACTGTCACGACCTATTTCCGAATCATGACTTGCGTACAAGGTGAACCGTCTATGAGAGTCCGACCTATATCGCACAAGCATCGGAGATCAGAAACATACTACCCAAATACTTTTTATTAACCGACTTATTAATCATGTTAAATCAGTTTAACAAATAATAAGTTTGAAAATAATATTTCTGAATAAAAATAAATATAACCACGTTATCAAAATACAGAATAAATAAATATAGTTAAAAACAATTAGCCAATTTATTATCAAATACAAAATCCATAACCCACTACCAGTGTGAAGCAACTAACATAACAAAACTCAGCCCGAACAATAGGAAACTCACTGCTGACAAGACATCTCACTGGGTAACTGAATGTTAGAAGAATAACCTGAAACATAGGATACAAATAAACAAGAAAAAAGAAGGGAGTAAGAACCTTAGTGAGTGGATAAACACCTCAGAGCGGCTCTCGGCCATTCAAAACAGTTTTGAAAACCTTTCAAAAATACCAAATGCAATATAAGTGTATATATACATATACACACTATAGGCAGAATAATAGTTTTTCGAAAACCATTTCGAAGTCCTTCGCAGATAAGCAGACAACAAACATTCACCCTAATTGAGTAAAGAATAAATTAAATAAAATATTTAATTTCTCAAATTCAAAATAGCCAAGTATTTCCTTCCAAACAATTACGAAACATTTTTCCTTATTTCTCAAAACATTTACAGAGAATAATATTTTTCCAAATATTTTTCAGAAATACCAGAGTATTTTTTTAGAAACTTATAAGCGGAGTCATCCAGACTCTGATATAGTCAAAATATTCTTTTCAAAAACATTTACCGAAATTTACATTATTTTTCAAAAACATTTTTTGAGTTAAATACCAAATGTTTAACGGGACCTGAAACTAACAGAAGGAGTTATCCAGACTCGATGATAGCCACAAAGGCGAAAATTAGCCACTTAGGCATCATAGTATAGCCAATAAGGCAAATATAAGCCACAAAGACAAAAAATATGGACAACTTTTTTTGGTAATTGTCCCATTGTTGTAGACTATTTTTTCGGATCTTTTGGAGGTGGGACCCTTGGGGACGGTCTCACTGATTTTTTTCTCTTTCCTTAACCTTAATAGGACATTTAAAGCCTCTTGCACCAAGTGGGTTTTTCTCTAGGGAATGTGCATGTTTTGCTTTTCAAGCTTCTAAACGTGCCAACAAGTAGTCCACGTTTTGGCGAAACTCCATCGATTTTTTGTCATCTTCTTCCTTTTTTCGAGAAATCTCTCCCATTCTCCTAATATTTTCTTCTTTAAACTTTTGTATTTATTTGTAAACCCAACTTGTACATTGTTGGCCTCTCATATAATTCTTAAAACAATTCTTTTCAGTATTTTGGCCAACCAATGCCTCAGACCAACCATGATTTTGGTGGTTATAATGATTATTTTCTTGGGAGGTTAGGGGACCATAACTCTCCTACTCGTATTCTTCAAAGTCTTCTTGGAAATGGTACCTTCCTCATAATTTTCATAATATGCTTCTTGGGTATTTTGGCCTACCAATTCTTCAGACCAACCATAGTATTGGTGGTCATCATAAGAATAATTTGCTTGGGGGTTTGGGGGTAATACTCATGTTCGGGTTGTCGACGCCCCCCCCGGAACCCATATTTGTTTTGGTAATAAAGACTTACTAGAGTGGTGAGACGGTCCCACCATTCTTGCTCATATGTTTCATCTCTGTAGACGCTTACTGCAATAACCTTTTCACTGTAATTTCTTGTATAATACCATTGTCCAAGTTGTCTACTGTCACGACCCGTTTTTGAAATATGATCGGCGTATGAGGCGAACCGTCTATGAGAGCTCGCCCATCTCGTACAAGCCTCAGATATCAGAAACATACTACCCAAATACTTTTTATTAACCGGCTTATTAATCATGCTAAAGCAGTTTAATAGATAATAAGTTTGAAATAATATTTTCGAAAAAAAATATAACAACGTTATCAAAATACAGAATAAATAAATATAGTTAAAAACAACTAACCAATTTATTATCAGATACAAAATCCATAATCCACCATCCGATGTGGAGCAACTAATATAATAAAACTTGACCCGAACAATAGAGCACTCACTGCTGATAAGGCACCTCACTGGGTAACTGAATGTCAGAAGAATAACCCAAAACATAGGAAACAAATAAACAAGAAAAAAGGAAGGGGGTAAGACCCTAGTGAGTGGATAAACACCTCAGAGCGGCTCTCAGCCCCTCAAAACAGTTTTGAAAACCTTTCAAAAATACCACATGCAATATAAGTGTATATATACGTATACACACTATATGCAGAATAATAGTTTTTTGAAAACTATTTCGAAGTCATTTGCAGATAAGCAGACAACAAACATTCACCCGAATTGAGTAAAGAATAAATTAAATAAAATATTTAATTTCTCAAATCCAAAATAGCCAAAGTATTTCCTTCCAAACAATTACGAAAAACTTTTCCTTATTTTTCAAAACATTTACAGAGAATAATATTTTTCCAAATATTTTTCAGAAATACCAGAGTATTTTTTTACGGATTCAGAAACTTATAAGCGGAGTCATCCTGACTCGGATATAGTCAAAATATTATTTTCAAAATATTTACCGAAATTTGCATTATTTTTCAAAAACTTTTTTTGAGATAAATACCAAAGGTTTAACGGACCTAGAACTAACAGAAAGAGTTATCCGGACTCAATTATAGCCACAAAGGCGAAGATTAACCACTTAGGCACCATGGTATAGCCACTAAGGCAAGTATAAGCCACAAAGACACAAAGTATCGTCACTTAGGCGGATGATACAACATCAGTGTATCAAAGCTACGCTACCCCGTAGCTGGGTGTCCAAAATCAAAATGTTTTATTGAAAAACATATTAAAATATTTATTTAAAAATATTCAAATAGTCAACATACAGAACAAGTCATGTATTTGCCAAAACATACTAAACATTCAAATGAGTATTTATCCAAAATACTTTAAAATCTCAGAAATAAATACATACTACAAAAACTTCACTTATTTCAGAATGAAACATTTATTTCAGAAAATATTCTTAAAACTAAAAGAATATTTTCTACAGAGTACATCTTAAAATCTTTAACAAAAAGTTTAATACTGAAATTATAATAAATATTAAATCATAAAATTTATTTTCACAAAAAGTATAAATTCTCAGAGGAAATCTCATTTTCACAACAGAAGTTTTCACATAGATCCAATTTTAAGATTTTCTATCATTTAATTATTCCAGATTACATGTCAATTCTAGACACGTCAAAAACATATAATTTAGGAGACACAACCTATGTGTCTGAAGTGGCTACTGCACTCACTTGGACGCCGAGCAATTCGTCCAAGCACTGGCCACCTGGGAATAGTAAACCACCTCGGGAATCCAATCGAGATGAATACATAATTTATTACAACGGAGACAAGTATTGTACTATGACAATATGGAATATGCATGCAATGCAGAAGTTCGTCCCAACCCACGACGAATGAAAATTCTAACACTCTCGTCGAAAATCATACCTCGATGTAAAATTATAGTTTGGTCCCCGACCTCTGTAAGATTACGTACTAGTCCCCAAAATATTTCAAATATATATATCAACCCTCTAAATAATTCAAAATTTAATTCTAGCCCCTAAATGTCAAATATCAAGATTGGTCCTCCAAATGGAAAATTACACTATTAGTTCTTAAATCCGATTCAACCAATAGAAATCGAATCTAATCACTTACATTGATCATACTCAACCTCAAGAACTAAAATCCATAATTGTTTTCTAAAAAACAACTCAAAATCACCAACATTCTTCAAAAATTCAGACCTAACCCTAACCATTCAAAGAACTCATCAAAACTTGTGATTCCAAGCTAAATTCATGTTTATCTAACCTCAAACAAACATAATATAACAACCTAGAACATCCATTTCAACAGAATCACTCAAAATCTGAGATTCTAAGAAATTCGACCTAAAATAAATTTCAAAGATTAATGCACAAAATGAACGAAACGAATGGATTATAAGCATGCTCTTACCTCTAGAGATGCTTAGGAACGTTGGGTAATCAATGGAGTAGAGAGAAAATCGATCTGAGGTTGAGAGAGTTTGAAAAATGAGAGAGACAGACGAATGGGTCGAGTTTGGGAGTTTTAAGCTATCTGAAAAAGTCTCACGTACGTGAAAATTCATCTCACATACGTCAGGGGACCCTCACGTAAGTCACCAAGCACCTCACATACATTACTGGGTGAAAAATGGCTTCCAGAGGCGTTAGACCTGACCTCACGAACGTCACTGTTAATCTCACGTACGTGAATGATACGAAAACCCAGCTCACGTATGTCACGTGACGGAAAAACATACGTTGGCCTAAACAGGGGCTTATGTATGTAAGGCTTAAGATTACGTACCTTCTGCCTAACGTGCGTAAATCCACCTTTTCACTTCCCTCGATTTCTCTTTGCCTCCAGACACACATCTGACCATTCCTGAGGCTTGGCAACTCCTGAACTTACAAAAATGATTCATCCATCATCCTCAATACTTGATCAACATCTCAAACACTAAAAGATAGGATCGAAATTGAACGAAACCAATTAGGACCGGTCAGAATGCTACAGAAGACATGTAAAAAATGGACGGGGTATTACACCTACCTTGGCCCCCGAGCCCATAATTGTATTGGGGCTTTGTATGGAAGGATAAGCCACTTTTGCAGAGTCGTAGTAAGAATAGAAATAAGGATTCCCTTCTTCATTGGCTCGCCTTGCCTTTACTGTTGTAAAAGCCTTTTCTTCCAATCGGTAATAGGAACCTGACTGGTAGTTTTCATATCCATATTGTTGCATGTCAACGGTATCACCTCATCATTGTATGTATCCCACTAAGCGTCCCAGAAGATTGTTCCCTATTTTTTTATTAGAACTCGAGAAAACAACGACTCCCTTTGGAGGATTTGTGAATTGCGGAGCGTACCAATGAATTATAGTAGTCGTAAACTAAAATGAAATTTGCTGGAAATAAGATTGCACTCAAAAATCTTAACTTCTACCAAACGATTGATGATGATTCAAAGGGACGAAATCAACATGTGGGTTATTTTGTTTCTTTAGAGGCAATAGCAAAAACTCAATGATGAAATTGATTAATTGATGAAAAGTTTACAGAGAAATAGTTTAAAAATTGCTACTAAAACTCAAAATAAATTTAAAGACAAATGACAACTTGAGAGTTGAAAAAACTAAGTGCAAATTCAAAGAGAAAATATGTTAAAACGCATTGGATGTAAAAAAGGGTGTGTTGTTTTTGGAGTTGAAGAGGGAGTTTTTTGTTGTGCATCTTGCATATGTTTATATTGTTGGTTTGTTCTTGACAGCCAAGAATTCCCATTTGAGTTCCATCAATTTCTTTTGTAAATTATCTTATTTCCCTTTGTAATATTCTGACATTCATTTTGTTTTACTCTAATGGTGATTTGATTGAATCTGTTGCCTTTCTGGGTCTTCCTCATCAAGGAAAGCTTTCAAAGCATTTCCCCTACTGTCTTTAGATTTGCAATGATTTCAATGTGGCCATCAAGGAAATATTATAAATTTGTCACCCCGAAATAGTGATGGGCATGAGTCGAGCCGAGTTGGGGCTCATTTTTCAGCCAATTCGACCTGGCTCAGCCCGGTCAAGCGGGCTGATTGCTTGACCCAGCTCACCCATTCCGGCCCGGCCTGGCCCGCAGGCCTTTTTTTTATAAAAAATTTATATTCTATATTTTTTATCAAAATATAATTTAATATATACTTTATTATATAAATTATACTTTAATGAATACTAAACAATTCTTAAATTTATAATTAGTATCATTTTTACTAATTTATAACACATAATACATCAAATTAATATTAATATACTATATATTATATATAATATATATAAATATATATATAATATAAATATTTGGGTCGGGTCAGGGCCAACCCCGCAGGGCCAAACCATTAACCCATGTCTGACTTTTTTAAAAAAAAATAGCTAGATCATGCCGAACTGCGGGCCAAAAATTATTAGCCTAACCCAACCCTTTTTTCGGGCTGGGTCAATATGCCCAACACTACCCTCAAGGATCATTTCCTTGTTTAAACTTGCGATTATTTGGAGGCTCTCCAAGTGTTTACTTCTTCTGGAGGACAAACCCTCCATCTTTGGTGTGATTTGGTCTTTATTATGATTATACTTTTGTTGTCTCCTCTATGATTTGCTCAAACTTTCCTTTTTGCTATAATTGCAAAAGTTTTTTTGACAGTCAATTACAAAATTTTGGGTAAACAATAATAAATCTCATCATGCACTAATAGCTATTGGTATCAAAATTGTATTTTTTTTTACAGAAAAAGAAAAGTAAAAAATGACTAATAATAATATATTTCTGCTGAACATTACTTTACAGACGTTACTGGAGAGTTTACTTGTTGATTACAGACGATATACTAAAAATAAACACCCTCATGCACCATCACCATGGTATTGGTGGAGAAAGGTAGGCTTACCAACCCTTACGGTGCGGTGTTGAAGGGTTGAAAGCCATACGGCCCATACCCACCTAACTGTGGGTCCCGAAATTCTGGTCTCATACCAAACCTACTTCTTGGTCCCACACATATAAATAATCACATACAATCATTTCCATTACTGCATTCGTGACATAAACAATAATTGACTTCTTGATTAGCGATTCCCAAATGGCGCCATTCTATTACATTTCATTATAGGAACAATGTTTATTCACGCATATTATCCATCCCCTGTTTCCCCACTGCAGTTGGTGTCCGTTTGTGAAATCAAAAAACGTGCAGAACCAAAGTCCTTACCAACCACAGTGTAACTAAAATCACCATCTTGAAGAGGTTGGTTGTAGAAACCTCTCAGATTTCACTATCAAAACGCACAACAAACCCCATTAAAACAACACAAACTCAACCTACCCAAATAATAACTATCCACTTCAAAGGACTCCTACAATTAATTCTTGTGTTGTGTTCTGTCAGAGAGGGAAATGGCGCAAGTTAGCAAAATATGCAATGGAGTCCAAAGATCGCAGCTTTCACCAAATCTCTCGAAACCCCGGAGGCCAAAGTGTGTGGTTTCTTCAATTTCGTTCAAATCACCGCTTGAAATGTCTTCAAGTGCTTTGGGTTTGAAGCAATGTAAGAGAAAGTTTGTTCCTTTAGAGGTCTCAGCTTCAGTTGCTGCAACTACTGGGAAGCCTTCTACTGTGCCTGAAATTGTGTTGCAACCCATTAATGAAATCTCTGGTACTGTCACCTTGCCGGGTTCTAAGTCTCTCTCTAATAGGATTCTCCTTCTGGCAGCTCTCTCTGAGGTATTCTTTGAATTCTTATTCTTATTATGCGTTTTCTTTTTGTGCAGTTATTAATTGTGTTAATGTAACCTTGTGATTGGAATTGGTGAGTGTTTGTTAAAGATTGAGAACTTGTTTAGGTTGGGATTGATTTTTGTGGTTTAATTCTGATTTGCATTTTTGAAGAAACAAACTAGAATGATCTTTTCCTTCTTTGGGAGTATTGAAGAGCTGAATTGAGGATTTAGGATTGCTATGTATTGTTCGTTGCTTAAATGAGAAAGAATTTAAAAGATGTTTGATTCAACTGAACTTGTTCTCTGTGAAAAGAATGTTTGATTTGTTTACGCTTATCTGCATCATTTCAATTACATAAGGAATATGTGATTTACTTTGATGATTGTGTTTTCCCTTTTGATTGTATTGGTGGTAGATAATTGTTGTTTCAACTGACAATATTGGTTCTATTGTTTAGGGTACAACAGTTGTAGACAACTTGTTGAGTAGCGATGATATTCATTACATGCTTGGTGCATTGAAAACACTTGGACTCAATGTTGAAGACAACA
>CAODLS011280526.1:0-11652 GCA_948243855.1 Flueggea neowawraea | reverse complement strand
GATAAAGGTGTCGGGTTTAGGAGAAAGGAGCTTTAAGACCAAGCAATCCTGACAAGTAAACCTATACAAACTGACAGAAACTAACACAATAGAAGTTCCTATAAAGCAAACACAAGGCATAGAAACAGTCACAGACAATATTTTCAAACTTCCTATACAATAATAGCAAAAGAAAATCAACAGCAAACACATTTAAGAATCAATGTCAATGCGCAGAGCAATGCTGCTCTTAATCCTTTCATACACATGTGCTGCAGAAGGAGATTTTCCCTAAAAAACAACTTCATTCATTTCCTCCCATAACCAATACACAGAGGCAGATATTAGAAGGCGACGTTGCCTAACTAGCCTCGACTTCCTTTTAGCATGATGAGAGAACCAGCTGATCTCTAGTCTCCAATATAACACGCGCTTGCTAATATTATAGTCTTCCAAGAGCTTCTACCAAATTGAATGTGAAAAAGGGCAAGCAAAAAATAGGTGGTCAATCAATTCAGACGAGTTAACACAAAACACACAATTAGCATCATCAGCCATGCCCCAAGTATGCAGCCTGCTTTTAGTGGCTAAACGATTCTGAATAGCTAACCACAAGATGAAGCTAAATTTAGGAATCTGGCCCTGTCTCAGACCAACTTATACTAAGATACAGTAGGAGCCTTAGGCCGGATAGTATGCCATGCACTGTTAATAGTGTAATTACCACGAGGAGTAAATTTCCACTTAATTCTATCAGTTCTGAGTGCACAAGGAATAATATGAATTATATCCCTCCAAGCTACCTCAGTTTCATCATCTAGAAGGTCTAGTAAATGCCATGAATTATGGTGCCAGAAATCAGCAACTTTTGCCCACTTAGGTATATCGATATCAGAGATATTCAGAGAAGGATAGAGGGACAAAATAGAGTTACCACGACACCAGGGATCATACCAAAAAGAAAAGTCTGAACCATTCCCCAAAACATAATCAAAGCCACATATAAAATTCTTGCGAATATTTCAAATTATATTATTAATTGATAAATTTTAGATTTTTTGTTGAGATAATTATAAATTATTTAAAATGTCAATAAATTTGTAATTATAAAAACAAACAAGGTTATATTAGTCCAAATAAATTTTCCGTTGTTATCACTTTTATAAGTGTTGTTGTGATTATGATTAACTGAATTTACAGCTACAAAATAGCGATTAACACTCATTCCAAAGTGGGAGTAGACTTTACCGTAGAAAGTAAACGAGTGATTTTCAAATCGGTGTTAAATAACCTATAACCTTACATCAAAGCTGGAAAATTGTTCAAGTGGACTATTCAAAGGACACGCACACACATAAGGAACATTCTAATTGTTGTCTTTTCTTAATCTACTAAATGTTTAGATGTCTATCCAGTTGAAGTTTCTTAGGAGTTGGGTCTTAGATGGATAATGACACTCCAGGCTTTATTTTCACACCAGTTAGTTTAATGAGACTGAATAAGTTCACAGAGAATTCAAGTACATGTGATGTGGGCTAAGCTTTAGTGACGAAATTATTGAAGCGGTCAGTAATTCTAGATCATGACATCTTATCCCCTACTCTCTACATTTGGAATTAGAATTAGAATATTTGTTAACGTTTCCCATCAAAAAGAGGGGCACAGGAGACTCTACAATTCCCCACATTGCCTAGTTGTAAGGGTCTCTTGTATTTTCAAAATAGCGGCAATTCTATTCCTATGAATGAAATGTCTTTTGAAGTTGAATTAGCCCCAATTTCATAAAATTTAGATGCCTTCTCTTTTTTGAAATCAATAGATTTTTTTTTTTGAAATCGAAATCAATAGATTTAAACGATCATATTTGTAAGGTTTCATTTACTAAAGTTGCTTCAACTGGATACGTTGTATAAAAAAACTAGATACATTGTATAAAAAACTGCTTTATTTTTTTATATGTATACACCACAATCTTTCATAACATGTGACATACTAACTTGACATGAATGGTAGTGTTGTGAATGTCTGGAGACATGGGTTCAACCGACACTTTAAGAGTTGGATATATTGATTCGATGTTGTACTTCGTTAAAAAAATTGACATGAATGTCTATTTAGTATGACAAGTGTTATGACAAGAAGTAAATATTTGCATATGAAACATTATATACATGTCATGATGATGTGACAAAATTAACAACCACTTCACAACTTAACGGTAATAATTAACATAAAATTAACAGCTAATTACATTTGATATTATAATCATAGATCATTATAGAAATGTTTTAAAGAAATTGGTCTTTTTTAATGCAAAATGCATACTTTAGGTTTTTAATGTAATAGGATTATCTGCAACCCACACAAAAACATTAGCAAGAATGATTTTATAAAAGAAAGTTGTCTCAAAATTCTTATGGTTTTTAAAAGTATCAATAGTGACAAATTTAGAATGTTGTAGGTAAGAAAGGCATATGTAATCACAATATGGCAATCCAAGAGGATGAATTTGAAATCTTGTTAAAAATTAAAACATTTAAAACCTTTTTGCAATATTTTAGAAAAGCAAATCATTAGCTAAATCCAAAACACACCACAATAACTGAAATCAATAACTGTAAAGAGATAGACGAGATAAGTCCTCGATTTATAGTGGTTCGGTCATCTTTGACTTACGTCCACTCATCTAGCTCACTAGAGAGTTTGAATCTTCTAAGTCTTCCTCACTTGCGGGTGGAGGCAAACTGTTACAAATCCTTGTTTTGCAGGCTCACAAGAAACCTTCGACACACTTGTTTTAAGGCCAAAACAAGCAAACCAACACTACTTTTCCTAGGCTCACTAGTAACCACTCTTGTTTTTCAAGACTTCAACAAGCAAACCTATATTACCCTCAAGCTTTAAACACTAAATTTTGATTACAAATGGTTTCTCAGATTGAGAATTATATTCTCACACCAACTCAGAAAGCAAATTGCAAATCAAAAGCTCAGTTGGTTTGCAAAGATTTAAGAACAAGAAGAGAGAGAAAATCACAAATCAAATTTGCAAAGCTTGGGCACACTCCCAAAAGTTTACTTTCCCTATGTACTATAGACGTCTATTTATAACTGCTCTTTCAAAAATAGCTGTTATAAATCCCAATGTAGCCGTTGTGAGAGAGTTGAAAAATATTGAAATACTAACATCAGTACGTGCTACGTGCATACCATAGGTACTACGTGCATAGTTCTTGAATCTGTCAGAGTAGTATGCGCGGAAAGTTTCTTTAGCATGCATAGTATAGTTTCTCGTAGCTACTGCTTCTTTTAAAATACTTTCAGATGTCTACTACGTGCGTTGATCATATTCTGCGTGCGTAGCTAGTTTGTTCTTCACGCTTCACACATCCTTCTACGTGTGTTGATGGCTTTCCAAAGTTCTCACATTTGATTCTTAACGTCATTGTGTCAGAGAATATTCAAATCCCGAGGAGCATCTAGGCTTTGTCATGTTGTCCATGTCATCCTCTTCTACTTGCGTAACACACCTGTTACGTGAGTAACATAATGTGTTCTATAACCAGTTGTATCTGTCAAAGAATAATCCCTTTAAGAATTAAATTCCCAAGGAGCGTCTTAAATTTGTGTCCATTCAGGAACTCGTCTACGCGGACAGTATCGTTTTACGTGCGTAAAACATTCTCCTTAAGAATTGACTTGAAACTTTCTACGCGCATTTCATCGAGATAAACGTGGATTGACTTGTCTAATGACTCCTCTTCAATTTGCATCAAGATCTCATCTACACACATAGTATATCCTTTAACATGCATAGTATGATGCGCCTTCCAGATTAATAGTTCTCTCTTCTGTTTTACGTGCATAGATCTCCATTTAAGTGCACAACATCAATTTGGACCATTCTGTCTTCTGATATAAACATGTTTATGCGCACAACACTGTCTACAATGTGCATAACACCCATTGTACGAGCATTATATATTCTTCTGCGTGCATAATGTCCATTATGGAAAACCTAGTATAACTTCCACATGTGTGCTTAGATAACCCTTCAATGTAGAATTGTTGCCGGTTCGAGAACCGGCAGTTCTGGTTTCTAAAATGGGGGAACCGAAACCAAACTTTGGTTTCCAAGTTTGGTCCGATTCCTGTTCCAGTTCGGTTCCCTCTTTTTTTTTTTCAAAAATTTTATTTTTGACCCGCTATTTTATCCCATCAATTTTTTTGTCCAGTTTGTAAATTTTGTTATATTCAATAATTAACTATAGTACCAATAATAAATTGTATTCCAAATATGTTTTTTGATAATTTTCAAACAAATTAACTATTCTACTAGTAATTACATCACATAATTTAAAAAAATTTTAAAAAACTCATTAAATTTTATTAGATGCCCTCACTTGTGTCAGAGGAATACTGTGGTTATAATTCCGAATTTAATTATACAATACAAGTATACAACAATTAAAAATACATGATAAATTAAAATACAAGTAAAAAAGAAAAAAAAATAAACTAACTCTCGTCGTTGGAGTCGGAAGTGTTTGTTGTGGAAATGCCATCAAAGAGCTCCTCACCTTCGGCTGATGATGAATGGAATTCATCTTGAGTCCTTTGAAGCGCTCTCGACCAATCATCAACACAAACATGTGTTTCTAATGCCTCAGGAGCCAATCTCGATCTCTTAGAATCTAAAATGTTGCCTTTACTACTTAGGTCTTTAGGTGTTAGGTTCGTTCCTGATTGTGACTAGTGCAAGTGAGAGATTGTTAGTTTTGTGCCCTAGTCCAATCATTGGTACATACATTGTCATTACATTTATTATTTAATAAAGAGACATTTCATTTCATATCTATGAAATATTATATTGTTTATAACGATAAAACTTTCATGAATAGTTTATTCTTTTTTATGTCATCGAGTGTGACTTAATAGTAAAACCATAAGATAAAAGGAATATTACTCTAAATGTCCGTAATCGATTGCTATCATGGGAATGATAACAAGCCAATGTTAGTATGTTACTAAGTAGATAATCATGTTTTACTGATTATGGATATGGGATATCACTTAGAACATAGATGCATGTTAGGGAACATTTATTGGACTTGTCTACTATGAAAGCACTTCATGGATAAATGCCACAAGTAGCTTTCATGTAGTGGTGATGTTTGAGTCCTCTCACTGAAACTCACCATCGACTCCTACATGAGGAATCACATGTTTTGACTTGGTCAAACGTCATCCGTAACAAGATGACAATAAAGGCCATGATTGGATATGTCATGAATCCTGTAGAGGACTGATAGTGAGAGTGACAATTTGTTCCTCAAATGAATTTATAAAAGGGTTATCAATGTCATTTTTTGAATCAATCTACTTGGGATCAAGAAACACATTAAGCAATATAAGGTTGACATGTGACTATGTCTTATGCCTAATCTAGATATCGTGAGATAAAATGACTAAATATCAAACTGTGAAAGGTTAACTCGGATCACCGATGCCACTTGATTTTGAGTTGCCATAATGTATTACTAGATACCGCTTATGGACTTTGAGCCCAAGTTTTGCGACAAGGCTCATTGCCAATTTTGAGTGGACCTATTGGGTCACACACTAGAACGATTTGGATTGGCTTATAAATATTCTCTCTTGCGGTAATTGAATTATTGAGATGATCAATTTGATTAATCATTGATAATTCAGGGTTTAATTCTTAAATATGATTTAAGAAATTATCCATTAATGTAATGGGCTTTTAATATAATTCACTTATTAATCTTGTTTTGGGTTTATTTATGTTTGACATAAATTCGGCCCATAGATTTTAATAATAGATTTATTTATTTAATGATAATATATCATGAAATTAAAATCCCAACAAACATTAATAAAGCCTTAAAAATTTGGCACACCTACATATTGGATTAAGAATCCATATACTTGTTGAACAAGGGATAGAAAACCTAGCTCACATACGACTAGGGTTTTGGTGTGTTGGCCAAATTTCATCTCCTATTTTTTAGGAGTGATGACCAAATTTTTCCTCATATATTTTAGGAGAGTGTGCTGAATTTTAAAGAATGTTTAACTAACTAGGAATCCCTATTCTTGTAGGACAAGAATTAGGCAAACCTTAGTGTGCCTCTTTAGGGTTTCTATGTGCCTATAAATAGGAGTCCCATTCTTCTATTTGGGTATGGCTTGGCCAAAATTGTGAGTGTCATATACAAAGAGAGAAAATTATTTGTGAGAATTAGAATAGAGATTCTAAGTGCTAGTACACTCCGCCAATCCAAAAGAGTTTTGTTTTTGTGGATACCATTAGACACGTTCGAGCAAAGGCAACGTAAGGATTTGAGATTCGACCTTGAATACTAAAAGCTATATCAACACTCCATTCGTTCATACAATTGAGCTTTGGTTTTAAGGTAAAAACCCTAATCCTAATCGTGTGTGTTGATGTGCATGGATCCTTGGTGGAATTCTAGGATAAATTTTTTTGTTATTTATGTTGCGCTATCCTTGTATGAATGTCATACTTTAATTACGAATTCCAACACCTTCAACCTCAGGTTCCTCTTCAACTACTCTTTCAATCACTTCCTCTAATGACTCAGTACCTATTTTTTCAGCTATTTCTTCAAAAAATTTCATAGCTACTGCTTCTGCAAATTCTTGAGCTAACTAATGTATTTTCTCAAATATTGCACCTACAACAGGAATTTCAACCTGTGGTTGTGCTACTTCTGTCACTTGTTCACTCTCAACATTCATAGTTTTAGCTTGTTCAACATTCTCAACCATCTCAGGTTGCTCTTCGTCTACAACCGTATGCTCTTCTTCAACAGGAGGTTCTGAATTTAAGTTAACTCCACCGTGATTACCACCATCATTATTTCCATCATCATCATTATCATTATTATTTTGTGGAGGACAAGTTGCTGGAGGAGGTGGATTGATTGTCAAACTTCAAATTTCTTCTCTTAAAATTTTGAGAACTTTGAAGTTCTCTTGAAACATGGTGGTAAGAAGTTCAAAGTTGGAAGCGGTTTCAGCTTTAAACTCTAGAAATTTTTGCCTTAATTTGTCAAGTTTTGTTCTCCTCACTCGGCTAAAACTAGAACTAGCTCCAATCTCTGTTTTTGTCGGTAATTGTTCCTCACCTTCCCCTGCTTCTTCTTCCTCCATTTCCTCTTCTTCAACATTTTATTGTTGTTGTTGCTCACCCTTTCTCCTCACAAAAATCATGTCTCTTTTTCTTTGGCATGCAATTCTTGTCTCTTTTATGGAATATAACATCGATTTCTCTTAGGTAAGGCTGATAAACATAGCCTCTTCCTACTGTCCTGTAGAGCTTCATGCCTCAAAGAGATGGTGTTATGATTTTCCTAGACCCAAATACTTGTGTCGAATCATATCCTTTGAATCCACTTGGAAGTGACGAAAAATATTTGTGAGGTGGCTAGTGTATGACATGCTTTCCCTTATTTGCTGATCCTTCACTTTGAAAGTTGGCAAATTAAAATTATTCACTTTATCCAACATCCAATCGAGCACTACATTTGCAAATTTAATTTGTCTCCCAATCATCAACAAGTAAGTCATTATTAGATCTTAACCCGTGAATGGTGACTGAGTGTGTGACTTGGGTTAGATTATCTTTGTGAATGCAATGTGTACTATCTTCCAATATACTCCAAGATCATTTTGATCTAGATGCTTCACATCCACCCTTACAACTCCATATCTATCAAGCATAATTTTCTTAATCTCATCAAGGTCAACTACCACTTCGTTGCCTTCTTCATCAAAATAGTTTGAGACTCCTTTGTCCTTCCTCACAATGCAACCACCCTTTGCTCAATCCAAACAAGTCATGGAGGAAATCCTCATCAATCAATATTTCTTGCCCATTCATCCAACTGCTAATTCCCACATTTCCTAACCAAAGGGGCCTATCCTCATCTCTATTTTCCCATTGCTTAGCATTGGCATAAAATTCTTTTACCATCTCCTGGTAATAGTCATCCCAAACAACATAGAAATATCGAATTCTATATCTCCTAAAATCCTCTTCTATTTCAAGACCTCCCTCATTCAAAGATTTGAAATAAAAAAGACGAGAATATGATATTTTCACATGTGTTAAATGGTTGTATAGCCTTGTATATTTTATATCAACAAACTTCACAGAGTCGAAATCTTCCTCTATGAAAATACCCTTATGCTTCTTCTTTGATTTTTGAGAAGGTGGGGAAACTGGAGCGCCTTGCATTGTAAAGGTTTGTGCCCCCTGATTACTCTGAGGCCGTTTGGTACCTCTAGACAATTCGCCTCGCTCAGGAGCACGCTTATCGTGAGTCATTTTTGTATGGATTTCACCTTTCTTCTTCGATGCCATGAGAACAAAGTATTACGTCGAAGTTAAGATTTGGCATGTGCGTAGGGTTTCGAATTTGGGGAAATCTGAGTAAGTGTGAGTGGAGAAGTATTTGAGAGCAATTTGATTTTTAATTTTGGAGAGAGAGGGATTTTGATTTTGTGGGAAAGACAAAGCGGTAACCAAAATTAGGTTTAGAGATTTCGATTTTGAGAAATGAGAGGGAAATGGTGAATTTTAGGTTTTTAAAGAAGGTAAGACATACTACACACATAGTACTGAGTTCTACGTACATCAATCTTAATCTATGAAGACTTACACCCATAAAACACACATATATGAGCATACACGAGGCTCGAAGAAATTCTGGTAGGTTCTGTCTCAAAATGACATGAAGATGTATGCGCCTAATATCATGCTTTATGCGCATAAAAGAGACAAAATGGAATCTACACGCTTTCTTTTCATATTACACACACAGATCCATTTCCAACTTGGATAGAACGTGCCTTAAGCATTTTTCACACGACAGTTCATCTAAGTATTACGTACGTTATATCTCATCTTATGTGCATATTACATACACCATTGAACCACTGCTACTTCCTTATGTACTACATGCCTTGTGCCCATACAACACACTCAAAATCATCATACCTAATACTTAGAATTAATTCCATCCTCGTTAATGCGCACAATACACCATATTACGTGCACAAGATAAACCCAAAATTTGTTCATTGAATTTCGATAACCATTTACGTGCATAGCACTTATCCAATGTGCTTAGTACCAATATTGATGAACCCAGAAGTATCAGACTCTTCCTTACGTGCGTTATACAACCTATAACACACATAGTAGACTTGCAAATACCAAATTTCAGAACTCTGATCCTTCCATCCTTAGTGATCTCATTTTCACATTGATCACTTTGATATATATGTATGCATGAATGCAAATGAACATAATTTATGCACAAATGAACAATCAAAATTCACTCAAATCACACATACCAATGCGCTTATGAATTAAAACAAAATTC
This sequence comes from Flueggea neowawraea, assembly GCA_948243855.1. Classification (NCBI taxonomy): domain Eukaryota; kingdom Viridiplantae; phylum Streptophyta; class Magnoliopsida; order Malpighiales; family Phyllanthaceae; genus Flueggea; species Flueggea neowawraea. The sequence goes on along the minus strand of CAODLS011280526.1, from coordinate 2,240 downwards.
TTTTCATCATGGAGTTTTGTTACAATATCAGCAAGCTGATCTGATGTACTAACAAATTCAAGTTCAATGTCTCATTTGAGAACATGATCATGAATAAAATAACGTTTTATATCTATATGATTAGTCCTAAAGTTTTGAATTGGTTTTTAGAAATGTTAATAGCACTAGTGTTATTACACTTAATTGAAACCTTTGAAAACACAATTTCAAAGTCCAAAAGTTGTTGCTTGACCCACAAAATTTGAGCTACACAACTACCAGTTGCTACATATTCAGATTCAGTAGTGAATAGTGCAATACAATTTTGCTTCTTTGAAAACCAAGACACTAGTGAATTACCTAAGAATTGGCAACTACCCGAAGTGTTCTTCCTATCTAATTGGTTTTCTAGATGATCAGCATCACTATAGCCAACTAAATCAAAGCAATCATTCTTGGGGTACCATAAGCCTACATTTTTGGTACTAATCAAATATCTGAAATTTCTTTTGACAACACTCAAATGAGATTCTTTTGGACATGATTGAAAATGTGCACAAAGACATGCACTGAACATAATATCAGGTCTACTAGCTGTAAGATAAAGGAAAGATCCCATCATACCTCTGTATAGCTTTTCCTTTACTCTTTTTCCTTGTTCATATTTGGTGAGCTTTGTAGTTGTGCTCATAGGAGTTGAAGTAGATTTAGCATTCTCCATTCCATACTTTTTCAGCATGTCATTGATGTATTTGATTTGGTTGATAAAAATTTCATCATTTGTTTGTTTAATTTGTAGTCCGAGAAAGTGTCTAAGCTCTCCCATCATGCTTATTTCCAATTCCTTTTGCATCAACTTAGAAAACTCATCACACAAAGATAGCTCAGTAGCACCAAATATTATATCATCCACATAAATTTGCACCAAAAGTAGATTATCATTTTTATGCAAAATAAATACAGTATTATCAACTTTACCTCTACTGAAACCATTATCCAACAATAATTGACTCAACCTTGCATACCATGCTCAAGGAGCTTACCTCAATATAGAGCTTTATTGAGCTTGTACACATGGTTTGGATAGTGAGGGTCAACAAATCTGGGAGGTTGCTCCACATAAACTTTTTCCTTGATGTAACCATTTAAGAAAGAACTCTTCACATCCATTTGGAATAACTTGAAGTCTTTAAAACATGCATATGCACAAAAGATTCTAATTGCTTCAAGTCTAGCCACCAGAGTAAAAGATTCTTCAAAATCTATGCATTCTTCTTGAAGATGTCCTTGAGCCACAATTCTTAATTTGTTGGTGTTGGCCCTAAATGGCAATCCAAGAGGGGGGGGGGGTTGAATTGGATTTTTGACTTTTAAAACTTGTTTAAAAATGTTTTTGAAATAATCAAAATATTCAAGATAAGCAAAAACAAAGAACCAACAATTTATCAAGTTCACACGAACAATAAATATAAAGAGAGAAGGGATAGAGAAATCAAAACCAATATTTATCGTGGTTCGACCCACTTAGCCTACGCCCACTCCTCAAGCTTCCCCTTGAGATTTTGAATCCACTATATCTTCCTTCTTCAATGGGTGAAGACAACCTCTACACACTCTTGCTTCTAAGGTGCAAGATTAAACCAGTCAAGTACAACCCTTGTTTTTCAAGATAAACAAGAAAACTATCCTCTCTCTATTACAATGAATTTCTTTTATAAATGAAGAACGAAAATGTAATCTATCACTATCAAGCAAGAATAGAGTTGCAAGTATAAGATCACTCTTGAGAGGAATATGAATAATTTTCCAATAAGAATAATTGAAGGCTTAAAGATGTTGCAAAGAGATAGCAAGTTGTAGTAGTTATCATTCTGAAGTGCCTTGGCTCTATTTATACCTTTCCAAGTCAAACTAGTTGTTGTGGGAATTAATGCAGCAGTTGTGAGATAGGGCAAACATACATTTAATGCTCTGACATAGTATATAACTCGGGTAAGTAATCCTGTAACTCAAGTTAACGATTATGAACATCACGACTGCTGAGTCATTAACTCGAGTTATCCATAAATATGACTGTTGGGACCACTGACTTTCGACATTTGAACTCTGATCTTGTCAGTCATAGGTATAATAATTTTGTCTTAATGATAACTGGTGTTCCGGGTTTTATCCCTAATGACTAAGGCAAGTGTACCTATCGTCTATAGCAAGTGGACCCTTGAGTACCGAGTGTCGTATCCCACAGAGACTATGATTATTAG
>CAODLS011280410.1:0-13385 GCA_948243855.1 Flueggea neowawraea | reverse complement strand
TGATTGATTTAGATTGGCTATTATTTTGTGGGCAGGCCAAGTTTTGGATTGTTCACTTGCAAAGCCTCAAGCAGATCAAAAAACTAATGTGGGTTTAAATTCACAGAAGTCCTCTCTGAATCCTGTTTACCCACCTCATCTTGGTTATGGAGTAGTTGGGGGTGTTTATGGTGCTTTTGGCACTGGATTTGGTGCTGCGGGCTTCCATCAAGTAAGATTAATCTTCTCTTTCTCTCTCTCTCTCACACACACACGCATACAAACACACATTTTTTCTGCATGTTCTAATAATATGATTTATATAAATATTTCTACATTTGGGGATTTAGCGGTTACTTTAAAGGATTAGTTCTTTGTTTGGGAGAATTTTTTCATGTGTTGTCTTTGTTTGTAATGTTTTGGGATTTATGTATTCGTGGAAATTGCAAAAAACTCTGCAGCCAATGGTATATGGAAGCGGAGCAAGTCCAGCTGGCATGGCAATGATGCCAATGCTTTTGCCTGATGGGAGGATTGGATATGTGCTGTAAGTATTATTTTCTTACTCATTAATTATGCTTGCTCTTCAGTCATTAATTGATTCTGCAATTGCATATGAAAATTTGATGATAGCATGAAATATACTTCTTGCATGGAGACGATCTTTACCTCAGACAACCTTTAACAGAAATCTGAAAACATGAACCTTAATGGTATGGATGTTTGAATTTGTTTGTGTAGGCAACAACCGGGAATGCAACCACCACACAGTCGTCCACCACATTCCCAGGGTGGCAGAGGCGGTGGTGCTGGCAGCTCAAGTGGCGGAAGGCGCGGTCGAGGACGAAGTCGATATAACCCATATTAACAATCAGTGTTTGTAGGCAGGACACGAAATTTTTAGTGCTTGATATTTATTGTTTAGCTAGCTAAAATCATGTTTGTGCTTGATATGTTGTTGAAGCCTGATGAGTTGTAGGCATTGTTAGTTGTAATTTTTTGTCAAATTCATCTTTATAAGAACAAATCGAAAGGAGCCATATCTTGAAGCACTAAATTAACTTGGAAAACATCGTCTGCATTGTTTATTTTGAGATCTCGTCGTCAAGGACGAGAAACTTGGGCGAGTGAAGCACGAGAAATTTGGGTAATAAAGGGTAGAGTAATACTAATGATTTTGTAATTTATTGGTATTGGAGACATTTTTAAAACTAAAAGGTTAGAGAATTTGATTTATAGTGTGAGCAGATAAAATAGCCTATAAGAACAGGGAACTCGTACTCTCTTTGATGTTTAAGTTAGTATGAAAATTACCCAAAAAAAGTTGAGCAATTTTATGAAAACTACTCAAAAAAAGTCGAGCAATTGTTGAACTAAAAGACGACAACCCGGGGATTTCACAAGTTTTGCTGCAGCTAAACCAGAACAAGGAAAAACTGTATATATCACATGTTTAATTGTCATTGCGAACCTGATTTAAAATCTACAGATCAGGTAAAAATATTCAGCTACTCAGAGGAACTAGTTCAAGCATGTATCGAAATGTTAAATCGTTTAAGCATCATCAGACGTCAAGTAACTAAATGCAATCATATACTGAAGCACCGAGGCATCAGGCATTCTCTATCCATCTGGTGCAACAAACTAAAGACTTACAACATAAAGGGGTTAATACAAGTATAAGGAATGCATGGCAGCCATCACCAGTGTTCTTCAAATGAATATTGAGAGGTCTTCTGGTGGTTCAATCCAGATATTCTCGGAAGGATCTTGCTCTCCCCAGTCGTGACACTGCTTGCGAGGATAGTATCTTTGATCATCAAGAGAATATGATATGCATCGCTTCCCAAAAAACCGAACTTTGGAGAAGTAGACACTGTTTCTCATTATTCCAGGCAGATCAGTCCTTGAATAAGATGTCAAGAAACTGGCAAAGAGTGTCGCACCATCAAGAGTCTTTAGCTCCTCCCAAACCATGTTTGATTGATCCAACTTAAATATAATGGGATTCTCACTACAACATGTATAGATAACTAAAATGTCTCCATTACGCTCTGCCATAAATTTCCCTTTCCACCAATGTTTAGCCAAGAAGTTCTCAGGACATTTTGGAGGAGGCACAGCCAGAACATTCCAAGTTCTTTCTAGAGGATCAAATACGCCAAGCCATCCTGTTAGACTTAGACAGTAATAGAGCCCTTTGCAGAATACAATCTTATTCCAAATACTGCTGACGAAAGGCAGGCGATTTTGGTAATTAACAGTAACCCATTCAGTTGCTCCAGGATGAGAAGTGCTAATAGCAACAACAGTGGGACTGATATGCTTCACCGTGAAAACAACACAACTGGTAGATGTTGGGGCACAAGAGAAGGCAACTATCTGATAAGTCAATTCAAATCTTGGCAATTTGATCAGTTCTCTAGTGAAGGGATTAAAGAAGAAGACACGTTGTGTTTGGGGTCTGTATAATAACAACCAGCCATCTTTTGTGTAGCATACCCTTGAACCAACCAACTCAGGTAACTCAAGGGAATATGTCCTTCTATGAGCCGGGTCATAAAACTCATAGAAACTACCAAATTTTGGGAAGTACATGAGCCAAGGTGACTGGCTCACCACTCTGACAGAAACGGCTGCCATATGCCATCTCTTGCAAACTGCAGAGGCACGGATGTTATCCTTCAGTGATAAGTGACAGAAAATCAGTTCCAGCAGTTCCGTGGGAGTGTCAGACCATGTCTGTAATTCCAACTTCTCTTTCTTATTCTTGACAGTCATTCTCTTATCATCTGGGTTTGTCGCAGTTAACCTATAAAATTTGAAGAAAACTCTTTAGTGAGCAAAAACAGCAAACAAACTACAAGTTAGACAATGTATGCGTTGGATATTATAGTTCTGACTAAAGCCAGAAGAAGTTCATTAATGTTACACAGAAATAAAAATTTTCAAGCTATCACTAACAAGCCTAATAAAAATCCATGAAGACAACCAATACAACTCAGTTTTGGGATGTGCTTAACCGAAATCCAATGATTGATAACAATATCACCCGCACCCAAAAGAATTGTATATAGGAATAAAAAGAGAATAGATGATCACCTAATCCAAAGAATACCATGAAGTAGGTAATGATACTCGTTAGAGAAAATTTAGAGTCGTTAACTGAAAACCCAGTTTCTGATTGAAGCATAACAGGGTATACAAATAGCTTATTATCAGTTTCTGATATGCACAGCATCCTACAAAAGACGATAATTCACTTGGGATACAGTGTCAGTATTAGATTAACCCGTTTTTCAAATCATGATTCATGGTACCCAAACCGATCACAGCGAAAATCAGTTAAATCTGAAACTGCTGTATGGGGCACAAATCCCAAAAGAGGGCTATGGACAAGGATTCAAAACAACACTAGCTGCATACCGTGCAGGACAATTCCACTAAACAATCAAGCTGTGCATATTAAATGTCTGATCTACATTTATTATCCATGACATAATTGAATTGCAGAGAAGCAACTAGAGATCAGACTTAAATCCACAATCCCATATCAATTCACTCAAATTCTGACTCAATCATCTATAGTTTCAACTACAGTCATCACTTCTTTACATACTAAAATCCAAAAGCATCACTTCTATAACAAGAATGTCCCATTATGACCGAAATTTCCACAAACTAAACTCAGCACTAACTAAAATCTTCAAAACCCATTACATAAAAGCAAAACCCAATTGCCACAATCTCTAAAACCCTAAATTCAATTCATGAAACCCTATTCCTAAGCAGTAAAATTACATTAAACAAGATCAGAAAGTCGCAAACTTTTTCACTAAAACAGCATCAGAACAACTCACAGTTTCAACTTTCTTCTCTTCCTTCCAGCCATTTTTTAGATGGAAAAGAAATAACCAATTCAGTTGAGAGAGAGAGGAGACAAGGAAAAGACTAGTGCAATTGGGTATGTATTGTGTAAGTTTGCAAATTGCAATGTACAAGTAAAGATCCGGTGAAGACACGTGCAAATCCAATATGTGGATTTCCGTTTTTCCATTACCGCTGTCAGTATTGCGATTTGCGAGTAATAAAAGTTGGGAACTTGTTTTTAACTGTTCTTTTAGAAGACATTTTGGTATAGTTTTCCAAGAAATTATCTTTTCAATTTTGGCAACCAATGGCTTGCGGCTCGTTATTATTAAGTTGTCTCCAACGTTAAAAAATTAAAAATTTAATTTAAAGAGAAGTTTAAATGACGATTCTTAAATTAAAAACTATTTGATATAATTCTTTTTTCAGTATTTGAAGGTTTAGATTAACCGGTAATCAAGATGAACATTCAATAAATTGAATTACTCAACCCAGCGTACAAGTTTTTTTAACATTTGATCTGACTAATTAGAAAAAAGTTCGTATTTCTCTACCATAATTTTCGATAATAAAATATAAAAGATATTTATGTCGAGGGAGAGTCGTAGTCCAATTGATTGAAAATACCATAGTAACCTCGGATATTATGAGGCAATGCTCAAATTTAATTAAATATTTTTGCTTCCTCACTTTTCATATGCACTGTTCTTTATTCTGATTAATTATTAATTCTTACTTACCAGAGTCAATCCCAACACTTAAAAATTAGAACTTTGATTTCTATTAGAAGTGTCAACTCTCCTCCATTAGAACTCACCTAGTCCCATATTTATGAATCAATTTTGATCAAAATTTGGTTGGATGAACTTTTTTTAATAAATTATTTTATTTACTTTCACCGAGAATTAAACTCTCGATTTATTAACATTAGAGATGACTATCATAGCTGCTTGAATGAAATTTCGACTCTCATCACAATTCAGTTATTTGTCTATGCTTTTAAGAAAAACTGTCCGTGAAGCAAATAACAACTTTCATAGCTGGGACGAACCGAAGTTTTCTTTATCTCCTTTTCCAAAGGCTGGTCAAATAATTTCGATCATTAAATGTTTGTGTTCTGTTAATATTTTTTTAACAGGTAATATATGTTCGAGATTATGTATTTATCAGTAAATCGACACTTTAATGGATGATACGATTCAAAATTGATGTAGTTTTATTATTTGATACCTTCTGGAATTGAATATTGCCTTGAATAATACAATCTCACTATATTTTTCATTTTTTTTTCTGTTCATTTACTGCCATGCAGACTCCATTAATCTTTACAAGCTTTTGGAAATTAAGGGGTTGTTAATATGAGAAATTTTTTGATTATTTTCTAAAAAATTAGAAAACAAAGATAAAAAAATAAAAAATTTATTCAAATTTTTTTTTGATTAACAAACATATTTTCTAAATATTTTTAATTTTTAAAAACTGGAAACAAAATAGAAAACAGAAACTGTTTTCTCAATTAAGTGTAGTCTAAATTCTTCGCTACAAAATCAATGAATAAAACTCATTTATGCTAAAAATAAATGGCAAATGTAAACACAATTGGAAATGACTTTTTTTGATATTTCAGAATGTATAGATAGTGAAATTATGAATTATATTTAATGAATAAAAACAACAGATTTTGATAAACATAGGAAGTCAATCCAACAAAGAGAGGCCTAAAACACACTTTAGCACCTCCATTAACAAACTAATCATTCATTCTTCATTCCTAGCTAAGGAATATCAAAAACCAAACCCTAATAAAAAAAGTCCCAAATCAATAATTTAAACAAATCAAAGTCTTGATGATTCAGCAACAAATAGGGCAATGTGTAAGCCCATTCTCATTACACTCACCACATTTCACCATCGTCTTGCCCTCAGCATCCAACACTTTGCAGCTTCCATTGCATTCCACGCACATCACAAACCTCACTCCGCCACATCCTTCACAACCTCCGGCAACGCCTCTCGGAATTCCGTCGAACAAAATTCCCAATTTGCCCTCCTCATCTAGCTTCACCACTTCCTCTGCTCCCCCAATTAACCTTCCTTTCACGAACACGACTGGAACTTTCACTTCCTTTGTTCCCATTAACCCTCTCAGTTCTTCCTTGAATCCGGAATCCATCGATATGTCTCTTTCGAACAATTGAATGTGATGTGATTCAATGATTGATCTTACAATGTTGCAATCCTCGAACGTTTTTCTGATTCCGCGCAACGTGGTAGTGTAAATCACAACGGCATTGTCACCTCCGGGAGGGCATTTTTGCTCGAAAGAGCGAAGCAAGGACTCCGAAACGTGGGAAGTTTTGAACTTTTGAGTTCTTGGAGTTAAAGATATGATCCTCTTGATTTGCTCTTCTTCTTCAGACAACTCTCTTTCATACAATGCAACAAGCTCTGGATCAAACAGAGGACTGAAACTTCTCCTTCTCGACGAAACACTCGAATCACTGCTTAAAGTCTCTGTTTTAGCCGCAATTGGAGACCCTTTCATCGGATAACTCAGCCTAACAACTGCCTTGCATGATTCCCTTGAAGTATTATTGTCTCTAAAGACCGGTCTCGGACTAAAGTCCGAACCTTTCTTCACTTTGTTTTCCTTACCACCAAAGGTCTTAGCTTTCCTCGGAGACCCAATTTGATTCAAGAACTTCAATGGAATCCTAGTGTCTAAATCCACCAACCCACGAAGAATCGACCTTGTTTTGGGACTCTTCTTGGTCTGATTCGAAAGGGGTACAACCTCTTCAAGATCCTCCATTAATTCCCACGTGTTTATAACCTCAGGCTCTTCCCTCGGCCGCGACCTCTGCTGTTGCTGTTGAGTACTAGTTTTGTCAATTTCCGCCACATTGTCCTTGACGGGTAGTTGTTGTACAGTGGCGGCGTCGAGTTTGAGAGCACCATAGGTGGTGGAAGTGAGGGAGACAACATGGTTGACGGAGTGGCCGCCATTGTTGAGAACGATGTCTCGAGTGAGTTCCTCCTTGAAGAGCTTAGAAGAGACACAACCCATTATGGGGTTTGATTGCTCTGTTTTTGGCAGTTGTGGGCTATGGCGGTTTTGATTGATGAGGAGGATGAAAGTGATAACTGATAAGAGAGTGGATTTGTATTCTGTTTTTTCGAATGGTAACCGTTACAATGTCTGGAACGGACCCCAACGGTCGAAATTTTCGAATATGTTTAGAGTTTTGTCTGAAAGGTCCTCGATTTTTTTATGTATTTCGTTTTTGGCCCGCTAAATTTTCTTGCATTTCGTGCATGTTTTTGGTAAAATCGTGTTTTTTATTTTATAACTTCAATAGATTATAATATATGCTTTATTTTATTTATATTTTTGACTGTATGTTGATGTTATATAGTTATGTATAAAATTAAAAACATGATTGGCATCATCCTTCTGACCTTAAATAGAAACTTGAATAAAGCAAGTTTGTTCGCTTGTAGTTTTCTCCATCAATGACCATAAAATGCAGGACCTATTGCTTTATTTTTTTTAAAAAGAAAAAAAAACTTATAATCCTTTACCATAAAAATAAGAGACAAGAATATCAATGAATAAATCACTTGTAGAGCTTTGAACCATTCGAATATGCAATTAGATGATAGGTGTTTGACCGAAAAAAGGCCTTCTGGGCAGCTTCAAATAGGCCGGAAAAGTTGGTTCAAACGTAAGATGCGAAGGACCTACGGAAGAGATGATATCAAGATAGCGTTTGTCATGGTAGTAGGCCCATTGATTTGCAGTGTGAACGCAACTGGACCAGAATGGAAGGTCAACCCGTTACAACGTGGGCTCTGTTTTTTCAAACCAAGTGTTTCTAGAACCCTTTAATTCTATTTCTTATCATTATTTTGTTTTGGGGCGGAAGAGGGAGGTGTGAGATGAGGTGAGTGGTGACTCCATTGCTTTTGTTCCCCTCTGCTTTCAGGTAACACATTTCACTCCAGAAATGAATACCTAAGCACACCTGCTTTTGGTACTTTCCGTACGTTTTTCTTTTTTTTTCCCCGGGGCCACCACTACTTGCATGAACATATATAAATCTTCCTGCTTAAAAAATTATTACCGGACGTACTTATTGTGTATTTATTAGGGCAACGAAACAGAAACGGACATAAGAATAGTCATGGGTCCTGTGGTCCCCTCCAAGGCGATGACATCTTATATATATAATTTTATTATAGTAATTTTTATTAGGGTAAAGAAATAGAGACGGATCTAAGGATAGTCATGGAATCCGATGACCCTTTCTAACGACAATAACACATCATATATATAGTTTTATTATAATAAATTTTATTAGGACAAAGAAATAAAGACGAACCTAAAGATAGTCATGGGGTTCTGTGACCCTCTCCAACGACGATAACACCTCATATATATAGTTTCATTATAATAATTTTTATTAGGACAAAGAAATAGAGATGGACCTAAGGATATTCATGGGTCTCATGACTCTCTTCAACAGTGATGACACCTCATATATATAGTTTCATTATAATAACTTTTAAGTCTCTAAATTTAAAAATAAAACTTTAAATTTGGTCATCGTCCGTTTATTTACTACTAAAATTATTGTCAATTTTTTCGATGTCATTCAGTAGTGTCCCTGAATAAAAATAATTATGGGTTTGTTACTGTAGAAAAAAAATTAGCTTGTGCTAGGAGGACCGCAAGAATGTTGACTTGTCAAAAAAAAAAAGAGGACAGACAAGAGATCACTTGATATTGGCATGAGTGATTAAGTGTATGTTATCAATTTCAAGATTTAAGATTTGATTTTTTTTTGATAAAAATATACGTTGGGCCCCCAGATTAAATTATAATCATCAAAATCAATATTTTTCATGTTTCTACGTTTATATAGAGAGAACAATTTCATAATATTACCTTTTTATATAAATTATTTTATTTATTCCATCGAACATCAAGTTCTCAATTTGTTAATGTTGCAAATAAGTTAGTACAGAAGACAATTGGTTTTAAAAGATTCCTTAAAAGGGAACAGAAACCAAACTTGCAGTTTCACAACCACGATGGATGGGATTCTTCAATAACAATGCTATGCACAACAACACTAATTAGTTGAATTATCACCCATCTTTCTCAAGTACACGCTCGAACTATATTAAACAATGCGTTTTTGTGTTGCTCAAGTTTTTGTTTTACTGATGAGCTATGGAGTGGTAGGTGTGGGCAAGATAGATTCTTCTGGACTTAACTGGTTAGTGTTAATATATCATTCTCTGAAATGACTCACTAGAACCAACACTGCAATTCCTTCGTCAAATTGGCTTCCATAGCTTGTCCTTGTTGAACATTTTCAACTTCAGTCGAAAACACCAGACCACCATATTCTCGATTTCTAGAATTTTTTTGTCTTCATTTGTATTTGTTACTATTATTATTTTTGATTGACGTGGGACATGTTCTGGAAGTTTGAGTGCTTTTATATGAATTGGACTATTGTTTTCTAGATTAATATCTTTTTATTTATTTTTAAAAATAAAAGTTAATTTAACAGTTATAAAAATAATAATAATATATTAAAAATAATTTTTTAATATGTTGTTATTTTTATAATATTTAAATTAATTTAAAATTAATTTTTATTATTAAAAAGAGATAAATGATATATATTCAAAATGACTGTAGCACATCCGGCTTTAATGTTAGTCTCCCAAGTCTACCTCTCGTGGCGGCGGCTGTATTCGCTTCTGTGGGAAACCATTGTTGGTGAGACAAGAGAGTAATGCATTACTTAATTCTAGGGGCTCACCAGTTACTTTCCCATACGTTTTATCTTCAAAAACTTGTTGCGTAATTAACAACTATATTGTGTAGTTTGGAAATTGTTAGAAAAGTGAGGTAAACTTTCTAATATTTCACTAATTATTCAATTAGTTGACTCTGTGTCAACTGATTACTCCTCAATTTTATCTTTTTGAACAGAAAGAAATTATTTCCCCTTCTAATTTTCTTTGAAATTTAATTATTCCTCAACTTTAATGCTCAATCAATTCACGGACTTCACTTATATTTAAATCTCAAAGAAAATATTCATTAAAAACAAAAATAATCACTAAAACAATAATTCCACTAATTTGTAAGCTTATTATATATTAAATTAGGACAAGAAAAACCTATAAGCTATTATATAAAATAAATATAATTGTCCCTCACATAAAAGAATTGAAAATTCCATTCTAATAAGAATTATTATAAATAATAAACTTACGTTTTATTTGTGATAGAGTCGTAAATTGGATTTTCAGTAAGAGAGTATAATGAGCAGCTTTGTACAAGTGAGAGTAGTGGGTGAGTGTATAAAATTTCCAGCCATTGACCAGAGTGCATAAGTGTCGTAAAGCATAATTTGACATTTCCGTAGATTAATTATATTCGAATATTCTGCCCTGCACCTGCCCTCACGCTTTTCTACCTTCCTTCACACAGTCTCTTGTCAAAATCCCATTTTCCACCCTTTCATTAATTACTTTTCGCTTCAATTAATTCATGGCTTGGCCTGGCTTGTCAAAATATACTTTATAGTATATTTTGATCAATAAGAATTAATTAATACTGGAGTGTTTTACAAAGTGTGTATAGCTAGCTAATTAATTGAGTGGCATTAACTATTATGTCTAATTAATAAGTGTTCAGATTTAACTATTATTATCAGTTTCTTGGCTCTATTAACTATTAATTAGTTCACCTGCCTACGTGAAAATCTACTTCTTCATGTAATTTTTTTTAAAAAAAAGAAAGTGTTCACGAACTCCTTTTGGTCTGTTTTTCTAAAATTATGTTTGTTCAACATAATTTATATGGTTATGATAAAGAAAATGCATAATTTGTTGTTTAAAAGAAATGTTATGTTTAGTTAAGAAAATAATTTTATATTTTATATTTTCTGTTTTGTTTTTATTTTTTGAAATTTGGAAACATTTAGAAAATATACTTGTTAATTAATTTTTTTTGAAAAGTTTTTTTATTTTTTTATCTATATTTTCTAATTTTTTAAAAAATAATAAAAAATTTTGTCAACTAAACAGCTCCAAAATGTGTAATCTCATCCGCATCAAAATAACAGAAGAAACAAGTGCTGGAAATAAGAGCAAGGCGGAGTGGATAAACCGTAAATGCTGACTAATTAGTGGTGGTGGGAGCGAAAGTCACCTTCTATTTAAAACTATGGTCTATTTTGTTTCATTTGAATTAATGTAGATGAAAATTGGAAGCTTTACTGAAAAACACTCCTTTCATTTTTCTCTTAACAAATTAATGGGCATCAATATAATAATCATATAGTCGTCAACTCTACATATATATCACTAGAATAAATTTGTTCGTATTAGAGTTGTTTTTTAAGAAATTGAACATTTAATTTTATATGAATAAAATATAATAAAAATAAAAAAAATGATTAATATACAGACTTTGTATTGTGTGATTAATGTTTAGTGAAGCCATTTTTTGTTTTGCGGTCAAGAAAAGAAAAGTAGAGGACTTAAACATGTTTTCGCATAATATTTTCCAAATATACCTTACGAAACCAAACATAATCCAAGATTCCATTTTGGAAAAATATGGCTTCAAGAAAGATGTAGAAGTGGCTGGTGTGATCTTGAATACAGATATTCAATATGGTGTGTTGAAATTAATTAAAAAATATTTATAATTTGTTTATTTATTCAAATCTTTGATTTATCCATATTTTCGGACCGTCAATGTGATCAAACTTGACCTCCTATATACTTAATTTTTCCGTTCTCATAAACGTTGTAAAACCCAAATCATAAATTACAGCAAAATGATTCAAAAATATAAGCACGGTTTCAGTCTAGTTGATTCGATACTCGCATAGGTTGATTTCTTTTTCTATATAGCAATAAATTCCACTGAAATATTCCATATTATTTCAAAAATTTATTATAGATATTTAATGTTGTTAATAGTTGATGGGAAATTTGAAATTGGAGCAACATATATTATACGTGAGTTGCAATGGGATGTTGTCACGATTTGTCACGCAATATCATGAGGCTCTGGCACGACATTACTCATGACAATTCGCTGGATATATATATATATATATATATTTTTTACTCCAACACAATTATTCTAATAATGTCACTGATATTTGGGGACAAATCACATGCTCCTGCTCTAATTACCCCAGTTGCCGTGAAATTAACACTTTAATTTGTCTCAATTGTAATTTTAATTATTATTCTAATATTTATTCAATAAAAATAGTTAAATATGTAAAATAAAAGCGGCATTTAGCATTATAAAAAATAATATATTACCACTACTTATTCTCTAATTCATTCAAAAAGTTTTTTTTTTCCGAAGTGTAACACATGTTTCTCATTGCAATGGCAGGTTAAGAAATAATTTTGTTCCCAATTATTTGGTGGTTTTGAACTCAATACACATTTTTTTTCAAGAAAAGTGTTACTTTAAGTCCGTATAATGGGTATTGCATAAAGATATTGAACTCGGTTTTTCAAATTGAAACTCTCAAAACTAAGCAAATTAATGTAAAACCACCACCCATCTTTTCTCAGAAATACCTAATTCTTACAATTGTTTTGGCTATCAAGCACACAACAAAGTTTAACACTAATTAAGGCAAGGAGTTGATATAAAGAGCAATGGAAGAAGCATAACACATGAGTGAATTAATTGGCTAGGCTGAGATGTAGATGATTTCTTTATGTAAAATTCTCATATCATAAGCCTTTTTTTTTGAACTGGACCATACTCTGTATTTGGTTGTATCTGCGCCTAGCTAGCTAATTTGGTTTATAATTGGTTCCTCCTACCCACAACTACTAAAACCTAACCTAATAACTGGCAACTATTTATATCTCATCTTCTTAATTAGTGTTGCTTTGCATAAATTATATGAGAACTCTTGATTGGTCATGCTTAAGTTTCACAAGTGACAAGTCAATCGAATACACATTCTCATGCTTCGTCTTTATGTGTTTCAGCTTATCATTACATAAAATCACGTCAATAATCACAATTACCTTTTAGCATATCTTGCACGCACATTTAGAGATTTAAGAAATGAAGACGATCACTGATCAATCAGATGGAAAAGACTACAATTTTTGTGATGTAGTATTTAATCTTTTCAATTAACTAAAAAAAATCAATAGAATTAGAATTCATCCTAATAATATGAATATATAATTTAATGATACTAGAATCATTTCTACTATTAAAGCTCAATTCGACTTTCACTAAACTACAACTTTATTAATATCGTATGTAATTGAAGTAAGGCACTAATTAGTACAATTAATTAACAGTCAATAAAAGTTATGGCCTCTTTCTCTACAATAACTCCATTTTCGTTTTTTCTCCAACAAGACAACAGACACTGGTCCACAAAGGAGCCTTGAGGAGAGACCAGTGAGTTGACTTGGAGTTCTTATGTACTTCTCTCTCCCTAATTTCATAT
>CAODLS011280409.1:0-17461 GCA_948243855.1 Flueggea neowawraea | reverse complement strand
AAGTGTTATTAATTCAGCAAAAATATCATAACAAGGCCGAATAGATCAAACATATCAATTTATATCACATATAAAAGGAATCGTATATGTTGATAGTGCAAGTGTCTCTGATACCACTGTTGGTATTCACGGCTCGTTTATGACATTCATAAGTAAATAATGCAGTGAAAATAACAAAAATTTTAATCCTTGAATTCCATCAAGGACCCATACACATCAACATATATGATTAGGGTTAGAAGATCTACTTTAGATCCAAAGCTTGAACGTCTGATCATATGAGGTGTTGATGTAGCTTTTAGTATTCAAAACCTTGAACCACCTTTCAAACTCACATTGCATTTGCGCGAACGTGTCTAGAGGTATCCTCATAAATGAACTTACCTTTGGATCAGTGGAGTGTACTAGCACCCATTTAGAATCTCTATTCTAAAACTCACAAAATATTTTTTCTCTCTTTGTTTGTGGCACTCACTAATTTGGCTTTGCCTTTGCCATGTCATAAATTTGGCCTAGCCTCTCCTATTTATAGGCATATGGAAAACCCTAATAGGTGCACTAGGTTTAGCCTTTCTTGTCCCATAAGAATAAATACTTCCTTATGTGCACTAATTAGGGCTTCTACAAAACAGGAGTGTGCTGAATTTCCTATCCTTGACATACAAGAATAAAGACTCCTAAAAAATAGGAGGAGTGTGATATATTCCTAATTTTTCAAGGGTTTTTCAATGTTATTGGGCTTTTAATTACATGATACATTATCATTAAATAAATCACTCCCTTATTAAAACGCATGAGCCAAATTTATTATGTCACACATAATAATATCTCCATAACTTAATAAGATGCAATTTATAATAAAAGCCCATTACATTAATGGATTAGATCTTATATTTTATTTAAGACATAAATTACAAAACCCTAAATTATTATTGATTAATCAAATTAATCATCTTCATAATTCAATCACCACAAGAGAGAACCTTTGTAACCAATCCAATTCGTTCTAGTGTGTGACCCAATAGGCCCACTCAAAATTGGCAATAGGCCTTTGTCCCAAACCTTTAGGTTCAAAGTCCAAAAGTGGTATCTAGTAATGCATTATGGCAACCCAAAATTGAGTGGATGTTGGTGATCTGAGTTAACCTTTCACAGTCTGATATTTAGTCCTTTTGTCTCACGATATTTCATCTAAGCGTAAGACATGGTCACATGTCAACATTATATTCTTAGCATGTTTTTTGATCTCAAGTAGATTGATATAACAAATGAAATTGATAAACCCTTTATCAATTCATTCGAGTATGCATACATTCCATCAATCCTACTCATCAAGTAGCCAAGAGATATCACTCTTCATAAAAGAAACAAATCCATCACTCTCACTATCACTCATCGACATGATTCATTACATATCCAATCATAGCCTTTATTGTTACCCTGTTATGGATAACGTTTGACTAAGTCAAAACATGTGATTCCTAATGTAGGAGTCGATGGTGAGTTTCAGTCAGAGGACTCAAATATCACCGCTGCATGAAAGCTACTTATGGCAACAATCCATGAAGTGCTTTCATAGCGGGCCATTCCAATACATGTTCCCAACATGTATCTATGTTATAAGTGATATCTCAAATCCATAATCAGTAAAACATGATTATCCACTTACCAATATACTAACCTTAATTCATTATCATTCCCATGACAATAATCGATTAAGGACATTTAGAATAGTATTCTTTTTATCCTTATGGTGTTACTATAAAGTCACACACTTGATGACATAAGGAAAAATAAATTATTCATGGAGTTTTATCTTCATAAAACATATTATGTTTCATATAAATGAAATGCCTCTTCATTAAATAATTGAATGACAATGTACATCAATGATTGTACTAGGGCACAATTCTAACAATGACTCCTTTGATTTATTTGATTTATTTGATGATTTTTGGTAGCGACCATTGGTATAATCATTTCAGTGGTGGATAGATTCGTTTGAAGGTAAACGATAAGGATTAGGAATTATAATCAACTCAGAGAATTAATTTGGAGTCAAATTACAGTTTGACTTATGTGGTACAACCGATTAAGATTTTTGATGTGATCTAGAGTCGATTGTGAGTATGTGGGCCGACTTACAAGCTTACTTGAATTGGATTATGAGAATTGATATGTTGTACGCTTTGGAGTACCTATGATATCTTTGTTAGGTGATCTTTGTTAAGAGATTTGGCTTGTGGAATTGATATCATTCTTTTCAAAAGAATGTGGAAATGATTGGTAATTTCTCATGATTGCCGGTTAAGAATCTGAGATAGGATTGGGTTTAAGAACTCAAGTTTGATTTGGTTTGATTTGATTCTGGGAATTTAGCATTAATGGATCACTTCTAAAGTGCTTACGCTATCCCTGATAATGATATTTGGACTTGTTCCACTTTTCCTTAACCTCTATGAATGCATATTGAGTTGGATCTATTTTTTTTGTATCTTGACCATATGTCATTTCTAGAGATTCCTTTTTTACAATATGGTTTGCAGTTTGATTTGCTTTTGTTTTGCTCCATATGTTGAGTCAAGTATCGAGACCTTCTACATTTGATCTTTGGAATAAGTGTTCGAGTATGTACCTTCTGACATTTGATTCTTTGAGCTTTGAGAACATTTTCTTTGTGCCTTATGTCTTTGTACATTCTGGTGTCTCCAGATTCATTCAAGTTTTGTTGTGATTGTGACAAGGTTAGACTTAGTCTTTCCTCTTTGTTGGAGAGTTTGTGAGTGCTTCTCTAGGGCACCATTTTGTTAGGTCATTGTTTAGCTATCCGCACCTATTTGGTTATGCTAACTCTTAGATCAATATCTGATGGTTTGATCATTGCATTTTACCTTTGCATCTTGTCTCTACATCTTCTGCATCATTGTTTGCATAGTTTGTACCATCTTTTGGCATGCATGCATTTCTGAGTTCGAGGGAGTTCAAGCTCTGTTGGGTTTATAATTTAATATCTGTGATTTTTTGGTGAGCTTTGAAGGTATGAGGTACCTTTGAGATTCAAATTTCATGTTTCTTGAGGAGATTTTGAGTTTGACCAGATTGAGTATTAATTCGTACCTTGGTGATTTATGTTGGGAAATTGGATTGGATTTTGGATTGGAGATTTGGGTTTGATTTTGTTTTGAAATTCGAGGATGAATTTCTTTTGAGGGGGGAAGTATGTAATACCCCGCTCGTTTCAGTTATGGCTCCTGTAGCATTCTGATCTAGTTTGATTTGATCTTTGGAATAAAATGGAGTTTTGATTGATGATCCTAGATGTTTAATGATGTCTTGAGGTGTTTAAGGATGCAAATTTCTAAGTTTGGATGTTGCCCAGCCTTGGGGATGGTCTGACGCGCATTCGAAAGCGAAAGGAAACCAATAGTAGGGGAAAAGTGACCCTTACGTACGTTAGAATACATCTAATGTATGTAGGACTCTTACATATGTTAGAAGTATTCTTACGTACGTGAAGGATGTATTACGTACGTAACAAGTGTCTTACGTACGTAAGCCATTGTTCTACCAAGAAACGTTTTTCCATCAATTCACGTACGTGTGATGGGTCTCTGCTCCCTGTACGTACGTGAGACTTTACGTTATGTACGTGAGGTCGGGTTTTGATGCCTCTGGATGCAATTTTGGCCATATCTGGTGAGCTTCGAAGGTATGAAGCACCTTAGAGATTCGCATTTCATGTTTCTTGAGGAGATTTTGAGTATTAATTCATACCTTGGTGATTTGTGTTGGGAAATTGGATTGGATTTTGGATTGGAGATTTGGGTTTGATTTTTGCTTTGATCTGTTTTGTTTCAAAATTCGATGACTAATTTCTTTTAAAGGTTGAAGTATGTAATACCCAGCTCGTTCCAGTTATGGCTACTGTAGCATTCTCATCTAGTTTGATTTTATCTCTGGAATAAAATGGAGTTTTGATTGATGATCCTAGATGTTTAATGATTTCTTGAGGTGTTTAAGGATGCAAATTTGTAAATTCGGATGTTGTCAAGCCTCGGGGATGGTATGACGTGAGTCCAAAAGCGAAAAGAAACCAATAGGAGGGGAAAAGTGACCCTTACGTACGTTACAATACATCTAACGTACGTTACAATACATCCTTCACGTACGTAAGAAGCCTCTTACGTACGTAAGATGTATTCTTACGTACGTGAAGGATGTATTACGTATGTAAGCCACTGTTTTCACCAAGACACATTTTTCCATTAATTCACGTATGTGTGCTGGGCCTCTGCAAGATTCACGTACGTGAGACTTTATGTGACTTACGTGAGGTCGGGTTCTGATGCATGCGGATGAAATTTTGGCCCCAATAATGTACGTGAGATGCTTTGTGTCATACGTGAAGGTCCCCTGACGTACGTGAGATGTGTATTCACGTACATGAGAATCCATTTTCTATGTATATCCAAGCCCCGACTATTTCGTTCATCATTTGCTTGTTTCACCCTCTCTCACTTCCAGATCAATTCTCTCACTTCTTCATTGTTTCCCAACATTCCCAATCATCTTTGAAGGTAAGATTACCACTCTTTTCTTGTTTTTGATTTAGTTTTCATGCTTTCAATCAATGGGTTTGTTTTTGGACGAATTGGTCATAGATATGCATTTTTGGATGATTTTTTATGATATGATGCTAGAGGATGCTAGAATAGGTTATAGGGGACTTGAATGAACATGATTTAAGCTTTGAATCAAAAGATTTGATGAGTTCCTGAAGTGGGTTAAGGTTTGGACGGATTTTGCTTAAAATCTGTAAATTTTGAGTTGTTTTGGAGAAACCAATTGTACGTTCATGCTCCTGAGGTTGAGATTGACTATTGTGGGTGTTTGGTTTCAATTTTTTTCAGTTGAATCGATAGTTTGATATTTTTAGAATAAATTTTGGTCCAATATCTAGTTTTGTAAATTTTTGAAAAGTTGAGCCTAGATTGGATAGTTGTGTAATTTTACATGGGTCAAGGACCAAACTATAATTTTACATAGATTTTGGATTTTGAGTCTATAGTGATAGATTCTCACTCAAGATGGATTTTTTGGGACTTTGAGGGTACGCGTCTACATTTGCATACCATGTATTTTGGTACCAACACAGTACCAACATCATGTCTTTGACTTTGCTTTGATAAATTGTTTCAATTTTGTATCCTGGTCAGCGAGGTTAGCCGGCTGCCAATGGTACATCTTTAGGTCATTCAACTTGGATATCCATGTGAGTGGATAACATCTTCAGATGCATAGGCTTTATCTCTCTAATTTACATGTTTTTGTTGTGCTATGACCATAACATGTAATACAGAATTACTAAAGGATTGGTAATCCTAAAATTTGATATATTTGAAAACTTCTGTGATGAAACTGCAGTTTGAAAACCATGATGTCTGAGGTTTTTGAAATAAATATCGAGTTTGATAGTTATTGTAATTTCTGAAAAAAATACACTGTTTTGGGATTTAATACAATTTCTGCGGTAATTATTTTGTCTGGATTTTTAATAATTTTCTGATATAAATTTTCTGAAAATATATATATGTATATATATTTCCGAGTTGTGATTTTTTTTTTATGACCAATAATCGGTTTTTGAACTTCGACATATATGTTATATCATATATATTTTCCTTTGTATTGATATGCTTGTGAGCATGACCATTTGTTTTTTATTTATTAATATGATATATGTTTTTGGATACGAGGGACACCTAGCTACGGGTACGTAGCCTTTGGTATACAAATGCTTTGAGAAATCCCAGTTACTAGGGATGTTGGTAGCCATGTGTTCTGATCCCACACATGATTTGTTTTTTTATTAGTGGAGGAGACCACGTTTATTACATTTAGGTGATGGCAGAGTTCCACACCTGTTATATCTTTGTTTCTGAGTCCCGTATCGCTTATATAATTGACTCTGTTTTTGACTAAATGAGTAATATTACAAATGTTTTTGTGGATCCCATATGCACGATAATATTTGTTTTTTTTTTGCAACTGCTATTAGTATTATCATGCCTAGGTGGCAAACTCTCTCTGATTTCGGAGATTTTGGTAAAGCTTTTTAGACTTTGTTTTTTTTTTTGAAACTCTTGACAACAAAAGAGGTTTTGAAGGACTTTACCTTGTTTTTGAAAACACACTAGCTTGATTAAGTTTGAAAATGCTTTTGAAGGATTTTACTTAGAATCTGAATGTATGCCTTATCTGCAAACGTTTTCGAAACGGATTTTTGAAAATGCTATTATTTATATGTAGTGTGTATACCTAAATGTATACTTAACTATACCAGCGTGTGGTATTTTTGAACTGTTTTCAAAACAATCTTTGTGATGTATGTATAAGGCATTCTGGATTGTTATCCTTCACTAGGTTCTAAACCCTTTTTTTCTTATGTTTTGCTTTGCTCCTATTTATTTTATATTACAGGTGATTTTGTTGATTGAAATCTTTGGCATCTAATACTTAGTGAGATACTTTGGAGTTGCAGTCAATGCCCTTTAGATCGGGCCTTGGATTATATGTTTTGGTTAGATGCTCTAGACCGGGTACATGTGGGTTATGGTATTTGTGTATTTTAATAACCGAATTTATTTAGAAATATTATTATATTATTTTGTTATATGCAAATATTTCATTTTAAATTATAAAATGAATATTTTTGTTTATTAATTATTTAACAAATGGTTTGGGTAGTAATAGTTCTGAATCTCTGAGGCTTGTGCGAGATGGACGAACTCCTATAGACGGTTTACCTCGTAAGTCGGTTATGGTACGGAAACGGGTTGTGACAAATTTTTCCTTGTTATCTCTTTTGATGTATGTATTCATTTTCTCCGTTCTCCCAAGTTTCTGGTTGATTTTTTACTTAATTTGCTTTACTTGGTTAGTAATTGTTTTTCGGTTGATTTCTAGTTGTTTTCTGGTTGATTTGTTTACTTAATTTACATTAGTTGGTTAGTGGTTGTTTTACTGTTGATTTATGGTTGTTTTCTAGTTGATGTTTTGCGTAATTTTCTTTAGTTGTTTAGTAGTTATTTTCCAGTTGATTTCTAGTTGTTTTCTGGTTGACTTTTTGCTTAATTTTGTTTTAGTTTGTTAGTGGTTGTTTCTGGTTATTTCTTGGTTGATTTTTTACTTAATTTGCTTTAGTTGATTAGTGGTTCTTTTTTAGTTGATTTTTGGTTAATTTGTTTTGCTTAATTCGCTTTAATTGGTTAGTGGTTGCTTTTCAGTTGATTTTTGGTTATTTTTTGACTAATTTTTTGCTTAATTTTGTTTTAGTTGGTTGTGGTTTTTTGGTTATTTTCTAGTTGTTTTTTTTTTCTTAATTTCCTTTAGTTGTTTAGTGATTATTTTTCGATTGATTTGTGGCTATTTTCTAGTTGCTTTTTCGCTTAATTTGCTATATTTTCTATAAACTCTCTTTTTTTTCTCAAGTTTATTTTAATTTGTGTGTGTGTATGAAGGATGTGTTTACTCTAAGAGTAAATTTTTTTAACTTAAGCCTCACCATCCATTGTTTTTAAATTTGATGGTTGATGAAACTTGCTTTTTTGTTAGTATGTAAAGAAGCTTTTTATATCACTTTCTCTTTAAACTATATTGCTAATTGATTATTTTTCTTATGTTCAATAAATATCTTTTCTATAATATATTTTTCTTTAAGTTTATTTTAGTTTGAATATGGGTTTATTTTTTTAATTTACATATTATATATATTTATAGTTTGTAAAAAGTTACAAAAAGATACATTGGTGGATATTTTCTTGAGTTAAATAAAGATACATCGGGCAATTATTTTTTGAGGAAATAAATAGATTTTTCGTGTATATATATATATATATTGTTAGTTTGTAAAAAAAAATTATATCACTTTCTCATTAAGCTATATTGCTACTTGATTATTTTTCTTAAGTTCAATAAATATTTTTTCTACAATATATTTTTCTTTAAGTTTATTTTTAGTTTGAATATGGTTTTTTTTTAATTTACATATTATATATATTTATAGTTTGTAAAAAGTTACAAAAAGATACATTGGTGAATATTTTCTTGAGTTACTTAAAGATACATTGGGGAATTATTTTTTGAGGAAATAAATAGATTTTTATATCACTTTATCATCAAACTATTTTGCTACTTGATTATTTTTCTTAAGTTCAATAAATGTCTTTTCTACAATATATTTTTCTTTAAGTTTATGTTTAGTTTGAATATGGTTTTTTTTAATTTACATATTATATATTTTTATAGTTTGTAAAAATTTACAAAAAGATACATTGGTGAATATTTTCTTGAGTTGCATAAAGATACATCGGGGAATTAATTTTTGAAGAAATAAATGGATTTTCATTTATTGGATATATAATGCGGAGAAATCAATAGCAGTATCATATATGTCAAAATTAGCACATTTGATTTTTTTTAATTTTTTTAATTAATGTACCAAAATATAATATATATTAAATTAGCACATTTGATTATTTTTAAATTTCATAAAATAAATGTATCAAAATAAAATTTAAATGAAATGACGGATGGAAAAAAGCAAAGGCGAAGGCAAAAATAGTGTGAGTATTAATAAATAAGCATATTTTGGATTTAAAAAATTGTTTATTTATATTGACAACGATTATTGAAGGAAGAGTAATTAAATTTTTACCATCCAGGAGCAAAAATGCTTTTTTTAAAAAAATTGTTAAGTCTCTACTTGTGATATTTGTCACTTTAAAAGAGAACGAAACATGCAGTCCTTGTTTTTATAAGTGATTGGACAAAATTTGAGATGTGGCGTATAAGATTTGAAATGTTGGACGCACAAAAACGAAATTTCCGAGGCTTAATGTTCTAATTTTTGTTTTTTGTGGATACAGTTATATGATTAGCCCTTAAATATTCTTGTAAAATTTGGGGACTAAAGATTTTGTTTGGCAATTTGAATTTTGTTCAATTGCGTTCTTGATTCCCTAATTTGTGAGCAAGGAAGAGGTTCGGCCATCTACTTGTTTCAGAGGAGAAACAACTTTTATCCTCTGAAAGGTGTCTCCTGCGAAGGCGTCTTCAAAGGACTTTCTTTGAAGGTATTGCGTCAACTTTTATCACCCTTCTCCTGCAGCTGTCTTTTAAAGAACTTTCTTTGGAAGTGCTTTGTCAACCTTCCTTGAAGGCGTTTTGAAAGGATTTTCTTCAACTCCTATGAGCCTTCTCCAAGGGCATCTACAAGAGACTTCCTCTGAACCTTTAAGTTCTTGAGAAACAATATAGTTTCCCCACTGCCTCGTTAGAATTTGTCCTCATTACTCAATAGTGAAGGTGACATTCCTTCTAATACTTTGAGTTAATGCTACAAATTCAGACATGCTCCCAGAAGCAACACCAATGGTTAAGAGGCTTGGCTCCCCTAAGTCAAGTGAGGTCCTCCTTGGAGAGTATTTCTTCATTGAGGGCAGTATAGAGGGTGATCATGACAAGAAATCTTTCATTCTAGGCATCGAGTACTTGGGCAAAAATTTAAACGATTACAATTTCTCTTTATCCTTCTTATGAAGAAGCCTTGAGCTATGCAATGTCTCAATTTTTCAGTCAATTTGTTCTCATGGTGGGCATGCTCCCAATCACTTGAGGATTTATACTATAATTCACAATTCTTATAAGTGATTTATACTATAATGGACTCAATGTTCGATCGCTCATTATCAGTCTTCAATCTTTCACTGCATGTTTGAGCAGTTAGCGCTTGGTTTCCCATAAGCTTCATGCTCAACTGTCCATCACAGCAACCTAATTGTTATAATATATATAATTTTTTATATTTATATAGTATATTAATATTAATTTAATGTATTGTGTTATAAATTAGTGAAAATGATGTTAATTATAAATTTAAGAGTTGTTTAGTATTTATTAAAGTATAAGTTATATAATAAAGTATATGTTAAATTATATTTTGATAAAAAAATAGAAAATATTAGTATGTTTTATTGGACGGGCTACGCCAAGAAATCGGCCCGACCTGGCCTGCTGGACTGGGCTGAAAAATTCAACCCCAGTCCGGCCCTAGCCTGGCCCGGGCTTAGTTAGAGATTTATTTGGAGGAATCAATTTGGATTTTTGATGATTTCATGATTATTTGGTAAAATTGACAAATGATCGGTATGAATAAATATTTGGTAAAACATGTGTCTTTTTGAAAATATACTTTTTTGCCGTGCTCTAACTTTGCCATATAATCTGGACTAAGTAAATGTTTGGTAATCATAAAATTTGACTTATGTTAAACTTTGTAATAAGAAATTCAGTTTTGAAACATTTTATATATTTTCTGAAATTAATAGAATGTTTAAACTCAAGTATATTTCTCTGAAATAATTTTCAGTTGAATGTCGTTTGTGATATATATAGCTGCAAGGGGTAGGTTAAGATATGTTCAGTAAATATAAGTATGCTTTGTATGCTTGTCTGCATACCGTCCATTAAATATATGTTTGCTATAAATATTTTGGTGATAAAAATTAGTACTCTGAATAATATATATTATAAATTATAATATGCTCATATGTCTAATTAGAATATATTTATTTGATAACTCTGATTAGTATTCATTATCTGTTTGTTCTATATGACGACTGCTAAGAAATCAACCGTATGATCTACTTAACTCGGGACACCCTAGCTATAGGAAGTGTAGTTCGTGTATCCAACGCAACAAGTGATTTATTTTTTCTTGTGGCAGTGGTCCACATCAGTTAGTCAGTTAGAAAATATATGACCTATGGGTCAGGTGGCATGGAGTCCACACCAAATAGTTAGTTTGGAAATTATCAGTTCAGTCAAATCCCGATTTTGGTAGTCAGTTAGGATATATACATGGTTTTTAGTTGTGCTATGTTTTCTGATATTATTTGTGTTTAATGATTGGGTTGATTATGCTCTAAATATGTAAGTCTATATTATTGATCAATCCCCTACAATATATGGTACGGTGGTTTGGCGGGGTATATCTTGCTGGAGCCCGTGGACTGTAATGCTCATGGATATACTTTTTGATCAGTTCTGTCTGTTTCATCTCTGAGATCCTTAAGGTGACAGGGTACTGTTTGAGCCCCTAAGGCTATCAGTTGTTCACCCTTTTAAGTTGGGTATTGTTTAGGCTCTTAAGGCTGCTAGTTTATTTCTGATATGATCATATCAACACAGTTCCAATATAATACGAATGTATGATAAGTGATTATTAGATCTGTTTAGTTCTGTAAATAATAGTAAGATACAGGTATATAAAATTTTGTATAATCTTTATAATATGAATTCGCTTGTATGCATGTAGTATGCTTTATCTGTCTTTCGATATATTGATTATCATGTTTGACGACATGTTGTTTCCTATAAGTGCGAAAAGTTTTCGGAAGGGATTTTTTAATTTCTATCAATATGTATACAAGTGTATGCTAATAGTATATGATATATACGTGCATGTGGTATTTTCAAAAAGGTTTTCAAAATGGTTTATGTGATATCTTGGAGGCGCTCTAGAGTCTCGTCTCTCACTGAGCTTTACTCATCCCCTCTCTTTAATATTTCAGGTGATTTTGTTGATAGCAATTGTTTGGCATTCAGCGCTCAGTGAAGTATTCAGAGGTAGCAGTGGGTGCACTTTTGTAGTAGGTTTGTATTAGTAGATGCTCCATATTGAGGGATATGTGGGTTTATGATTATGTATATTTATTTTGTTAACCAAGCTTACTTATAAATGTTTTTAACTATATTTGATACATGATTATGTTATATTATTTAGTAGTATTATTTTTGAATTTATTTTTATAAATGAAACCTTTTATGTATTATTGGTTAAAAATTATTGACAAAAGAATTTGCGTAGAAGTTCTGAAAATCAGAGGCATGTACGGGATGGGCAGGACCAACAATTCGGTTTGCCTCGTATGTCAGTTATGGTCCGATATCGGGTCGTGACACTTTAGGTTATGTCCCTTCTCCTTTTGCTATTGATTATAAAGGTGTTGATAAATGCCTTCTTCAGTTGGTTAAAACACATTATAGATGCTTCATTCAATCCGTTGAACCAATCACAGGTGACATATTTCAGTGCAATCAAGAATGCTTGACACATGATCGTGTCTTCCCATCCATACACAGGGCATAATGGATTCATAGTTATGTGTGTGCTCATTAGGATCTTCCTTCCAAGAGAAAACAAAAAGTTGGGGAATTTTTAACTTGGGAGGAAGTTTCTTCCCATAATCTCTCTTATAAAAGGAATCTTTCCCCTTCCATGTAGTCCTTCCTCAATAGAAACTGACTTCTTTTGTTCCAAGACTCTTTCCACAATCTTTTCTAAATCAGCAGTATCTTCGGTGGTGAACACCTAGTGATCCTCCAGTTCCATCTTCTTCATCGAAACGTTGGGAGCCTCCTTACAAGTGCTTTAAACTATTTCTTGGCATCGTTCCCTTTCTTCACAGGAGTGAGTCCTTTATTCTTCGCTCAGTGGGTTTCCATGTCATTCATATTGGTAACGTTTCGGCTCATCCTCTTAAGGAAGATATTCTTGTTAGTGATTCTCTATGGGAGCCTTTGGCATCTCTGCTGTGAGTGGTCTTGCAAACCCTGAGGCAATGTCAACTCAGGAGTTGTTGCCCTAAGGGTTTGCTAACAACTCTTGGAGTATCTTCTAATTCTTCTAGTTCTCTTGTTTTAGTTCTTCAAATACGTTGAGTGGAATCGTGGGATGTATTGCTACCAAGAGGCCTACTCTCTATGAGCTTTAAGGACTTTCAACATCCTGTCCTTTGTCTTCAAGTTGTCCATCCACCAATTGTGATCTTATTTGCACCACCATCATGGCTAAATGCAGATACTTTGATGATCCGTTCTCTTTAAGGAATATATTGGTGAATAAATCTTGATGGAGAAATCTCTTCTCTTCAAAGAATTTGAATATGTTGACGAAGAAAAAATGGTGAAAAACATGACATTTCAATTGGGTTCCCACAGACGACACCAATTATTGTTGCCTCAAATCGGCAACACTGCTTCCACCACTCGAACCGCAGATGCTTGATTAGGCCCTGCAAAAAAAGAGCAAAATCAGAGGTTAAGGGACAAGCCACAAAGAGTGTAACACCCCAAATTTATTATTCTCTTAATGTTGGACTATTAGGAAATTAATAATTATGAGGTGGAGAAAATTATTACTTTGGGAAGTGATTAAGTTGCATTTTTTATAGTGTAGTGGTATTTTGGTAAATATAAGAAAAAAGTAAGGGTAAAATTGGAAGGAAAAAGGTGAAGAGAAGTCTAGAAGCGAGGATTTGTGGCTGTCATTTTGTGCAAAAAACAAAAGAGAGAAGAAGAGGAGAAGAGAGAGAGAGAGAGCAGAGAAGAGCTTTAGAGAGAGAAAACTTCAAATCACCATAATTTGAGTTCTAGAGGTTCAATTGACGATCTGTAAAAAGGGTTGTGCTCCTGGTCATCCCCTCTTTCATTTCCAACAAGTGGTGTCCAATGATACTGCCAGCTTTTGGCGAAGGGAAGGAAGGAATGTCGGACGGTTTTTGGTGGATTTTCGGCAAACGGGAAGGAGTTGAGATGCGGGGTTGCTACAAGTAGACTCGTCTCACTAAGATCTACAACTATATATTGGTGGTTTATTTTTTTTGGTGACTGGCAGGCGAGTTTCCAGCGAGATATTCCCGATCCAACAGTGAGTTTCAGATATTTGAGACTAATTTCAGTGGGTAAGATGAGATTCCATAAAGATTAAGTGATTTATGATTATTTGTGGATGTATTTGTTGAATTATGTGGTGAATAATTATTATGAATATTGATTATTGATGATGATGATGGTTACTAGATTAAGAAGTTGATATGGAATTAATAGGATAGAGAATGGTGTGTTGTTGATATAGGTATTGTTGATGAGAATAAACTAAAAATAAGAGAGGTTGCGGATGGTGGAGGATTAAGGATGAAATTGAGAAAGGGTAAATGGAATAGAATGTGTTGATTAACTAGGAGTTAGAGTGTCAATCACATTTCGTCTTAGTCCAACATTGTTAGTGTCATTGTTAAGTTCAAATTATTCTTGTTAATTAAAGTCTTATATGTTTATTCTTTAATTCTTATAATAAGAGGCAATCCAGTATCGTCACCCGACACCGGGGCTACTCCAGCTACCAGAGTTTAGGTTTATTCTACATTTTGGCCAGGTGAGTAGACATATATACAACTTAAGTTATTTCAAAAGTATAGCTATATATATGTTTTCTACGAAAATGTATGGATTTGAGAAATGATTGTATTCCTATACAACCAGGAAGCAGTATCGGTTATTTTCAGTTATTTCAGTATAAAGTAGCACGCATAAAGATGATTTCAAAGCCATTCATGCATTGAACAAAAGCAATGAGATAATATACATATATCATATGGATTAAATGGTTGGCTTATGGTGACATACACCTATAATGAGTTATGCAAGATTAATGAATTATGAGACTATATTATTAATCATACCCTTATAGTATATTGTACTATGATCTAGCTTATTGATGATCAGCTTTATTATGAATTGACTATTGAGATGAGTGGATCCAAAGATCTGAGACAATTGGCCAACTAGTTTTAGTTTTTGACCCTTATCGTGTCGGGTACTATTTTAGCCCATAAGGCTATCAGTTTAGTCCTTTTAAGCCAGGTATTGTTTTAGCTCTTACGATTGCTAGTTGAGATTGATCATGACTTAGAATGCTAGCTATGGATTACATTTATTACTTTAACATCCAAGTAGCTTGAGAACAATTCAGTATATTATGGGCGTATGATCAGTGATATCAGAACTTGCTATTGACCTATTCATATATGTAAAATGATCTCTTGTTTTATTATTTTCTGGAACTGCTATTTTATTGGTGAACAAGAATAATATGTTCAGAGGAACTAGCCAATAGTAATGAGAAATTGATTTATATTAAGATTGAGATTGATAACTTGATACATATGATAATGAGATGTTGAATTACAGATATGGAATTTAGTAAATGGATGTTTATAATAGTATAATAACTCCTTCACTGTTTCACTTTTTTTTTTGTATATGTGCCCACTCACGAGTTTCATACTCACCCCCTTTCTCCTCCCTCCGCAGATTAGTAGCAGTTAGAAGTTGACTTTGCCTCATTCCAGCTTCAAAGTCAGAGTTCTTAGAAGAGGTTGGACCAACAATAGGAGTAGAGCTTTTGTTCATGTTATTTTGAATCTTGCCTTTCCAGAACAATTATGTATTTATTTAGAAAGCTCTAATACATTGACTATTTTGGATTGTATTTTGGATATAACCATGAAGGGTTTTATGCTATGAACTTTAATGAATATGTCGAGGTATTTAAGATTATATAAGATGGGAGAACATGATGTGTCAGGTTAAGCATCATATTAATATAGTATAGTGCCACCTTACCTCTAAGAGGTGGGTGTGACATTTAATGGTATCAGTGCATAGGTTATGGTTCTGTAGACTCTAATGTAGTTAATACATTAGATTTATAGAACTGTAGTGTCTTCGCATTGGAATGATAAGAAGAGTTTTGCTGGTTTACTTATTCTAGTCCTTGACGTGTCCTTGGGGTCTTGGTATAGCGCTTGTTTGTCAGGTTAAAGCTATATCTTGCCATATCTAGTGGTCTTTCTCTAAACTCCTTTCTACCACATGATTTCTATAGGGCTAATATCTTATAATTATTTTGAAAATTTTGTAGTGTGAAGAATGTTGCCCAGACAGAAAGGTGGTGTTATAGGGCCCACATTTGGTCGAGGTAGAGGTAGAGGCTGTGGTGGAAACTGTGGTCGTGGAGTTAAAGTTTCTAGATTAGCTTATATTTGCCAACCTCAAAATCTTAAGAGTCCTTCTTATTGTTCCTAATGATTCTACTAGCCATGATTGAGATTCTTTAGTACCTCCAGTTGAGTAGCCTCATGCTGCAATGGTTCTTGTATTTCCACCAGTTGTTCCTGCAATAGTTGATTCCCTTAGGCAGACAACAGCTCCTAATACAGTCCATCCTTTAGCTGATGTAGTTGGCTTATTAGCTAGAGTTTTAAATACTGTTACTTCCACAAGGACAGAAGAATTACATCGATCTTCTCTTTTCAAGTTTATTGAGCAAGCAAAACAGTTGGGTGGTAGTGAATTTAGTGGTAGTATTGATCCAGATGTGGCAGATAAATGGTTTAGGAGAGTAGAAGATGCTTTTAAGACTATGGAGGCTACAGTTGGGTTTTCTGATGCAGAAAAGGCAAGTCATATTATTCATTTTCTTCGTGATGATGCTAGGACTTGGTGGTTTAGTATGAAAGATAGATGTGTGGGACCATTGACTTGGGATTATTTTGTTGCTCAATTTAAGGAGAAATATTTTGATGTTAAATTTGTGCGAGACAAGCAATAGGCCTTCTTTAATTTGAGGCAGAGAGCATCCTCAGTCACACTAAGTTTATTAATCTGTATAAGTACATTAGTAGCATGATGCCATTTGAGGAGTTCAAGTTGTTGGAATTTGTGACTACTTTCATGGCATTCATAAGCATACATGACAACGGAAATAACAAAAATTTTAAACCTAGAATTCTATCAAGAATCCATGCACATCAACATACACAATTAGGGTTAGAGTTTTACCTAAAGCCAATGCTCGAATGCATAACTGAATGGAGTATTGGTGTAGCTTTTAGTTCTCAAGGCCGAATCACCCTCTCTCTCATGTTGCCTTTTGTGTGAACTTGTCTAAATGTATCCACACAAACGAGCTTACTTGGATTCGTCTAGTGTACTAGTACTTAAGAATCTCAATTCTAACTCTCACGAATTTTCTCTCTTTATTTATGGCACTCACAAATTCGGCCAAACTTCTCTTAGTGTTGAAGTTTGACCAACTATATATAGAAACAAAGAAAACCCTAATCAATGTGTACTAGGGTTTTATTTACTTGTCTTACAAGAATTAAAACTCCTCTTTAATAATGTAGTATGTGAAATTTCCTAGACACATATGGACTAGGTTCTATTCTCCTTATTACACAAGAATAAGGGCTCCTAAAAAATAGGAGTGAGCCAAATTTTCTCTAAACAAATAGGAGGTGTGCCTAATTTTAATGTGAGCTAATTAATGTTATTAGCCTTTTAATTACATGATACATTATCATTAAATAAATCAATCTCCTATTAATCTACATGGGCCGAAATTATGTCACATATAATAACATACCCAAACATGCTTAATCTTAATAATTAGTGATTTATATTAAAAGCCCATTCATTAATAGATTAAGTCTTATATCATATTTAAGACTTAAATCATCAAACCCCAATTATTACTAATTAATCAAATTAATCA
>CAODLS011280306.1:0-25439 GCA_948243855.1 Flueggea neowawraea | reverse complement strand
CTCAGATTTATTTCAATCAAAATTCTAACCTAGACTTATTAAAAAAATAACTCAATAATTGTACTATAAAATTGTTTGTTCATAGTTTTATATCAATAGAAAAATGTGTACATCATTAAAAATAATGGAATTTATCAATTTGTTTTTGATAAGTGACACTTATAAATTGGATTAAAAAATTATCCCACAACTTTATAAATTAAACATCATACTACATAATTGAGAATGAGATATTTTTATTTTGAATAATTATTGTGTATAAAAAATATTATTTTACAAAAATATGATGTATTATTATTATTATTATGTTGTCCCTTAATTTCTAATTCTGTGTTCGCCTCTACAAATTGTATGTTACTATTTAACTAACTTGAATATCCAAAAGAATATATAAAATCTCTATTTTTTACTATATAATATATTCAATTTATTAATCCATGATTATTTACAAACTTTATCTCTCAATTTACTAAAAAAATATTTTGATAAAATATATTATTTTAACACATTCAACTGACATATATACTAATGGTTTTTATTTTTTATAGGACAAAAAATAAATCAAAAAATAATAATTTACATATTGAAAAAGCAGAGAATATGTCTTTTAGAGCTAAAATATTCATAAACATATATGCTGAATAAAAATGTTAAAAAATAAATATCTCCAATGAACATTCAACAATATTTTATATATATTATAATATAAAAAAAATATTTTTTTTTTTATTTTCTAATATATAATTTGTTAATATATAATTGATTTATGTAATTTTACTTTTCAAATAATGAAATTAAATTTTATATGTTTTTATTTGTAAGTCGTTTTTTTAAGTTTTTGATCTTAAGAGATTAGAATTTGAGAATTTTTAAGTGTTTAAAAAAAATTAACGTGTTTATAATTGTTTACGTGACATATGGCAAGTTGAAAAAATACAATAAAGTTCAGTGAACTTGGATAATATTAACCCAAAATTTTCCACTTTCAATTCAAAATTGCTAGAGAGAGATGCATATATATATATATATTGTTTTGTTTTTCTTTTTGGGTTTGGGAAGTGTTGCTGAGAATCTAGGACTTGTTTAATGTTGGAATAGGATTATAATAAAAAGGAGATCAAGTTTGAAAACTTTCATTGTGTACTATTCTTCATATATTTGGAGTAATTTAGTCTGTTAATGTTTGATTAATGTGCTTGTTTTGAGGATAAAATAATGATTTTCAAAGGTTGGCCTCAACGATGGCAAGTAGGAATATGTGTCGTGTTTTATTGTTTGATAGAAGTCAAATGGATCTTATGAGATTCTTATTTTTTAGTGTATGTACATATGTTGAAGTGAAGAGAAAGGAGTATTGTTGGGAATTGGACCGGAAAATAAAAATAGCGGAGATTTGTTTGGGATCTTGTCGTATAACCCATTGTCCTAAAGGAATCAAGGTTCTTTCACTTGAGCAGTGATGTTAGAGACTTGGAGTTTTTTTCCTGTCCGGACTCAAACTCTGTTCAACATCTCCCTAATTTGGGTCTTGTTTTGTAGCTGGACTTTATGTCGGACGAGGACAAATAAAATGGCAGTGTTTGTTGCAGCATTTAATTGTACATGTCATAGTTTGGAGTTTATTCTTTGTTGTTTCGTGGGTTTAATTTCAAGCGTCCCTTTCGCTTGTTTTTTAGAGGGTTTTTTTACCTGTCTGAGGAGGTGATGGCTTTAGGGAGATGCTCATACAGTCATACTACCACTTCTCGGATTTTATTATTATTTTTTTGTCAGGAGAGTCGGGGGTTTTTAGTATTAACATACCCTTGATGAGCATTAACATACAGATATTATCTTCCCGCTACGGAATGTTCTAGAACCATAGTTATACCGACAACGAACTTGAGTCCGTGCGGTCACCGTAACACTACAGTAATTTTATTTTGTTTTTGAGTCCTTTTATTGGAACATACATTGGACAGTTCAGAATTAAGCATCAGAGCATAGTATCAATTGGATGGGATTGTTGGTCTTTTAATTGACACAGATCATCATTTGGAAGTGCTGATATATCACCATCACTAACTTTCATCACGTCCCTCCATCTCTGGATTAGCCTCTTATTTTTTTTTGGGTTTTTTTTGTTAAATCACTCGGCAATTTAAATTTGAGTCAGATAAAGCCCCACAAATACGAGGAAATAATGGTGAAATATTTACAAAAATTTAGTGACAATTGTTTTTCAAAAATATACCCAAAGTAAACAAAATGTAGAGCAACAAAACGGTGTCATGAACCAATTATAAACCAAACGTTAAATAGAACATATGTTTAGAAATTGATCATGAAATTTTAATTTTGTGAAACTTTTCAGTTCTTTTTTTTTTGAACCGATGGACTGAGAACTTTTCAGTTTTTTCCATGCAAGTTGGTCCCAAGTCCCAACCAAATCGAGCCGGTGTTTGAGTTCATTTGGACACTGCCCTCATTTCGGCTACCATTGGTCTGATTTATTTTTTAAAAAATTATAAAAAATTTAAAAGGTTTATCAAAATTTTATTTTGAGTTTATCCTGAGTTTTTTTGAACAGTTATTTAAGTTTATTTTAATTTATTTTTTGAAAATTTTATTTTAAATTTATTTTGAGTTTATTTTTTCTGATAGTTTATTTTGAGTATTTTTTGAAAAGTTTATTTTAAGTTTATTTTGAGTATATGTAAAAGGTTTATAAAAAAATATATAAGAACTTAGTTGAATGTATTAAAAAAGTTTATTTTCAGTATATTTAAGGTTTATTTAGTTTTAAAAATATTTTTCAATGTTGTGAAAGGTTTATCAAATTTTTATTTAAGCATGTAATTTAGTTGTTGCGAATCTTTAAAATAGTTCATTTAAAGTTCTTTTAAGGTTTATTTCAGGTTTATTTAAGCATAAAATTTAGGTTTATTTTATGTTTATTTAAGGTTTATTTTTAGTTTATTTAATATTTATTTGAAGTTTATTTTAAGATTATTTTAGGTTTATTTAGGGTTTATTTTACATATTTTAAAAAGGCTTTTTAAGTATTTTAAAAAATCTATTTTAAGTTTATTTTAGTTTTTTTAAGTTTGTTTTATTTAAAAGTTTTATTTTAGTTTTTTAAGGATATTGAAGGTTTATTAAGGATTATTTAAGGTTTTTTTTAAAACTAAAAATAATAAAAAATACAAGTTAATTAAAACATTAATAGAATAATTGAAAGCTAAAAATAAATTAAATAATTCATAAAATTAAAACATTGGAAAAAAAGTAAGATGCAAATAAAGTGAAACAAAAAATAATTTATATATGAAAAAAAATTAAATGAGAAGGCCAAAAAATGACAAACGAAGAGGAAAAAATAAAAATTAAATTTTAAAAAAATGAAAACAATAATTTTTGGAAAAGGTGTTTTCAAGTTGCTTTAAAACTAAATAAAAATTAAGATAAAAATAAGACCAAAAAAAATCAAAATAAAAGAAAAAATTTTAATACGAAAAAAAAAAATCTTGCTATAAGTAAAATAACAGATAAAAAGAATTAATAAGCAAAAAATAGGAAAAAAATGAGGACTTAATTGAGAAAAAGAAAAAAGCTGTAAGTTTCCGTATTGAAATTCAACCTCCATGTTGGAAGAAACAGTTTGCCTTATAAAAAGAATGAGTGGCCGTGTGAAACGGAAAAAACCAAAAGCTATCTACGCGCTAGAGAATATTAAAAAAGTTTGAGTGGTTGTGTTTTGTAAGTTGCCCTGTTTTTTTTCCCCAATTCGAATTCGGCCACCAACAATAAAGTTGAACACTTGGATGTGGTCATGGACATGGTAGTAATTAATGAATTTTCGCAACTTCAGTGTTGTTTTTTCCTGCAAGATATGTGCCATTGTAGATTTGATACAAATAATTTAGACTCTGAATAGAAATTTGCAATGGATGCAAAAGATTTCAATAATTATTGGCCATTGCTGCATTTCAAGTCCTTACAGACGGATCACGTTGGGTACACCTGAGTGAAATTGGGATAAAATGTTCCAAAATTAAGCCTCGCCACATCTTCACTTAAATTCTCATTGAACATTTCAAAAATGTAAACCTCCAAATTAATGTCTCTCTTCCTTGGAGTCCATCCTTTCAGAATTGCATGTTTTCTCAGATTGCTGTTATATATTTGAGCATTTTCCACAGATGCATACGGCGAGCCACCGCCAATCGGCCATCCTTTTTCTGCCACAACCACCTTGACATCCTCCTTTTGCACCACCCTCGCCATTGCTGCCACAAATGCATCCACCATTGCATCAAACAGGTTATAGTATTCCAAATTCCCATCTTTGACTTCAGGGGTTTGGGACTGAAATAATGCATAGTCCAATGAAATATACTGTGGCTCCCTAACAAGTGAGTACTAAGGATACACATTAATCAATAATGGAGAACCAATACTGTACAGATAACATATGAGGCTGTTCATGATTGTTTCTACTTCTGGATCAAATTGTCCTGATGAGGGAGGGTATGAGCTGCCAAGAACATCAATTCCAACTGCAGTTGTAACATGAATGTAATTTATACTGCCTTTCGTTACCCAATTATGGAGATTACAGATTGCTTGTTGCACCAGTGACTGAACAAGACCAGGAATTGCTTCGTTTCCAACACATATATACCGAAACCTGACGCCTTTCCTGATGTATGCCATTATGTGGTCCTGAAACCATTTATCTGCAGCTTCTTGGCTTGAGGCTACGTATGCAATTGCCTCGTTTGTTACACCAATTGTTACCACCAAATTGGTTCCGCTCAGTGCTTCTAAGATCTCAAGATTGGCATCATATACTCGGATTAATGAAATCGAATTTTTCATTTCTGTCGTGAGGAAATCAATTACTTGTTTCGGATTGGGCAGATTGTTTCCATTTCTCCCATAGACAATACCAGTATCACCACCTGCAAATTTCCAATGTCAATGACATAAAACAATTGACGCAATCGAAGCAAAGAAAAAACTAAACACTTGGGCAGTGAAACTATTTAAAGGTTACAAATTTCACGTGTTAAAAACTCATTGTTGACGGAGGCGGGCCCAAATGACGCCATTGCAATCACTGTGAGCCATATTGGTAACCTGGAATTCATTTCTCTTCTGCTTTACGAAGCAGAGAACTTTTTCCTTTTTTTCTCGAAGCAAAATCGATGCCTGCCTGCTATGTAATTAGTCTTACCCAACTTTAATTCGAGGACTAATTAAGAGAAATGATTAAGAATATTAACGTTAGAATTTCCTGCAACTGCATGTTCTGGATTCGTGTTAACGTCTTCCAACTTTCAAAGAAACATAATTTTCCTGCCACGTGGCCGGAAAACACAGTATAGAGAAGATTCTGATTAGGCTACAATAAATTCAGTGCTATCCCAAACGTCTATACTGGACCCGTTTATGAATTGCTCAGCAGGTTCAAATTTGATAAGTTTTTCAATTTTCTAACTAATGGAGTACTGAAATCCGTCTATTCATGCACCGTTAAATGCATATAACAATATAAAAAAGAGAAGAATAATCAACATGGACTTAAAGCTGCAACGACCTAAACAAAAATTTGTAGAAAACGTTTATGAACTCTACTTTGATACATCAATGGCATTACTCTCCCAGATATCAAATTATTCAAGAACTTGAATTGCCTAACTTAATTATGAAGAAAATTATAGTGTTTGTAAAGTTAAAAATGTTAAAAGATCTTCTCCAAATAAGGGCATATTACAAGTAAATAGGCAGCACTTTTATTTTCCATGATTAAAATGTAAATATGACTTGTACAACAGTGCGAAACAGAACTGAAATTAAACTCCCATCTCTAAATCTCTAATCACACCATCTGGAGATGTTCATGCATACAGTCATTCTCACTAACTGTGAGGATCATCCAAACGTCTTTTATATCTTCTTGTGCACTAAAACAAGGTCTAAAGCCGACCCATAAGTCCTGCATAAGGCTTCATGACACCAGCCATGGCCATCATCAACCGTAGGCATCCTCACTTCCATAAATGGTGCCACTGGATGTTCATTGACAGGCATCATCACCCTAGCAAAAATTCTCAGCACATTTGATGCATCAATATCCATGCACACAATGATCTCCGGAACTCCTTTAGGTGCTGGAGGAACGGCCATGATTTTGAAGAACCCTAGAAGATGATTCTCTTCCACCTTCTGGCCTTCACCTTCTTCGTAAACAACAATCAAGGCCTCAGTTTGGTTATCATGGGCAGTTGTGAAGAATAATTCTCTCCTTGCCGGAATGGTGGTATTTCTCGGTATAATTGGCACAAAATTGTTGCCATCTGCTCTTATGCCAATTCCAAGAGGAGTGGCTTGGATTGTCAACAGATCCAGGTTTCCGAAAGGATCACTGATACCTGAAGCAACAGCTCCTTCCAACGCTGCCCCCCTGACTGCAGCTTCCAATGGGTTCATGTTACTGTAGACTTCTTCTCTTTTGCATATACTCTTGACAAGATTTCTTATCTTTGGAATATATGAGCACCCTCCACTAGAATTACATCTGCCAAATCACCTATGTGCACCTTGGAGTCATGTAAGCACTGTGTTATGATGCTCTCAACCTTCTCAAAAACCTTTGCATTGACTTCCTCAAATTCATCCTTGCTGAGGACTTTGCCTATTCTAATCCCATTTCCCAGGTCAACATCAACCTGAATACAAGCCTCAGAGGAAAGCTTGTGTATTGCATCCTGGGTAGCAACACGGAGCAGTGCCATCGATCTTAATAATGTACAATATAATGTATATTATTTTTGTGAACCATTGTGAACATCAAAATCGACCTTGGAAAAAAATAATTTTTTGAAGAAAAAATTCGTTTAAAATTACAAAAAAAAATTAAAAAATTATTTACTTTTTTGAAAATATGAATTGTGTACTCTATTATGAACCGTTGTGAATCCAAAACACAATTTGGATTAAGAATATTTTTTTAGAAAAAAAATCAATTTCTCACGAAAAAAGTCAATTTCTCTTGAAAACTCAATTTTTCCAAAAAAATACCTCAATTTCTCCCTGTTGTTTAAAGAATACATTTTTGATATGTGGTAAACATAAGATGACATTCTCAATACTTGCAAATTTACATATTATTTTTAAAAAGTGACATTTTTTTAGTATAAATCTGTAACTTTCCAGTCATAATTTGTGTAATTTGTGTTATTCATGTCGTTTTGTTCAGTATTTATGTAATCACAGTGTAATCGTAATCGTATGAGACCGCACCAAGTACAACCCACATAATAATAGTTGGTAAAGAAAATATGTCAAAGCTGAACTCTAGATACATGAAGCTTCCATTTTATGTCAAAGAGAAATTATATTAATATGCTAAAAGGTTGAGGTGACAATCCTTGGAAAAAAATTGTAATTTTAGGCGGAGCCTCAGCTTAATTCTTGCAACAACCTATTTTTTGACTAGTAGAGTATTTGACTTCTAATTTTAGGTGGGAACTCACGTTTTGATTGAAAAGGTTCTATTGTTAATAAGGACGGTGTTATTTATGCAATGAAACTGGACACCTATATGTCTGGGTATTATAAATTTTGAGGACGACTTTGTGAAAAGCTTTTGGTTCGTTGAATTGTAAAATCGGTGACGAAGATTTCTTAGCCATGCCAACGCTTCGGATCTGAGCTCCGGCCGCCTAATTATTTGACGGAATTTACCTGCTTCAAGTCAAACCGCCTCAGCCTGCCAGCATATGAAATGTAAGAGAGGATAGAGATTACTTTTGCTTTTCTTTTTTCTTTTTCTTTTCTATAGATGAACCTTCTTTTCTAATTCCCAAAATGCATTGTGTTTATGTCTATCTTGTTTACA
Organism: Flueggea neowawraea; assembly: GCA_948243855.1. Taxonomy (NCBI): domain Eukaryota; kingdom Viridiplantae; phylum Streptophyta; class Magnoliopsida; order Malpighiales; family Phyllanthaceae; genus Flueggea; species Flueggea neowawraea. The sequence continues at coordinate 17,554 of CAODLS011280306.1, read as the reverse complement.
AATGGACTTAACGTAAATCCGAATCCTATAAAACGTGCTAGTCTAAACTCATAGCACATAAGATGCATAAGCTTCATGAATCACATGGGGATTTAAGACTGGCTAATTTTGTACGATTTCGTGCTTTTCAGTGGGGCATGGCTAATGATACCCAAACTTGAAGCATGTGGTTGGTACTTCCAGAAGTCGCAGAGGCATTTTAAGGGAAGCAATAGCTCATCATCACTCATCATCTTCATTTCATTTCATTTAATAGACGTGTAAAAGCAAAAACTACCAATTATTCTTGCTCTCAATGCAAGATATATGATTATAATAATCACACATATCAAAGAGTGACTCTGTTCATTCCCTGCTTAGACAGGAATTTTCAACAGATTTTGAAAAGTAAATGTATTACGTTAACTGAGGAAATAATACCTTAAATAGAGTCAATGGTCTTATTAAACAGCGATGAACAGTGGATTAAAAAAAAAACCCAAAGTAAAGTTGCATCCATGAGGATTCCATTGTTAGTTCTAGCTTTTACCCTAAAGTGGTGTTTAGTATCTAGCTCATATCACCCCCTAGACCCTCTTAATCCCGATGAAATTAACCAAATTAGCCTCGTTATTCAAAATTCCAAGCTTGGTAGTCTTCCTAATCTAACATTTCACTATGTTGATCTCGAAGAACCTGACAAAAATGCTGTTCTCAACTGGCTATCTTCATCTAACCAAACCATCCTGCCTCGCCGAGCCAACGTGGTCGTTCGAGCTGCGGGTGAGACTCATGAGCTCATTGTGGATTTGGCTAAGGGTTCCATCATATCAGACCATGTTTACACAGGTCATGGTTATCCTCCTCTTGCATTTATTGAGCTTTTCAGAGCTAGCAAGCTACCTTTGACTTATCCAAACTTCCTGGAATCTGTTAAGAAACGAGGATTAAACGTGTCCGAGGTTTCTTGCTATCCATTCACCGTTGGCTGGTACGGAGAGCATTTCACAAGGCGAGCTCTCAGAGTGGTGTGTTTCTACCGAGGAGGGTCGGTCAATGTCTTTGCAAGGCCGATAGAGGGAATTAGCATACTAGTTGATGTTGATTCTATGAAAATTACAGCATACACCGACAGATTTAAAGCCCCTCTGCCGAAAGCTGAAGGAACTGATTTCCGATCAAATGGACCGTCTGCTTCTATCACTTACAACGTATCCGACAAAGGGTTTAGCATCAATGGCAACAGAGTCAGATGGTCTAATTGGGATTTTCATGTTGCATTCCATGCTCGAGCTGGAATTGTTATATCCACAGCCTCCATCTTTGACGCGAAAATGAAAAGGTTTCGTCAGGTTCTTTACAGAGGCCATGTATCAGAAACATTTGTTCCGTACATGGATCCAACAAGTGAATGGTATTACAGGACATTTATGGATATCGGAGAATTCGGGTTCGGCCGAGCTGCTACGACACTGCAACCATCGATGGACTGCCCGGACAATGCCGTCTACTTAGATGGATATGCGGCAGGAGTAGACGGGCAAGCACAGAAGATGTCTCAGGTTATTTGCATTTTTGAAAAATATAGTGGCGGTGTAGCAATGAGACATACCGAAATTAATATTCCTGGAAGAGTGGTAAGATTTTGCGGCAATGTTTCCTGAAAAAATGTAAATTTATTACTCTGTCCGATCAGAATTTTCAGGTTTTTTATAGGACCTAACTCAAATTTTTGTAGATAACTGGTGGAGAACCTGAAATCAGTTTAGCGGTCCGTATGGTAGCTACTGTTGGAAACTATGACTATATACTTGATTGGGAATTTAAGAAAAGTGGCTCCATTAAAATTGAAGTAAGTTATTTTTTCTTCTCCTTTATGTTAAGTATAATTATTTGATCCATGAGAACCAAATTCTCGACTCTTAACTTGAATAAATTATATTAAACATCATATTTATTATATTAATTAATTATCAAATTTAAAATTTTGAATTAATAAGTTCGTTAAAAATCGAGTGTCTTTCAATGAGCAACCTTGTTGCATTTCAGGTGGACTTGACAGGAGTAGTAGAGATGAAGGCAACTCCGTACACAAATTCCCAACAAACAACGGAAAACGTCTACGGCACATTGGTCACAGATAACGCCGTTGCCGTTAACCATGACCACTTCCTTACATACTACCTCGATCTTGACGTTGATGGTAACGGCAACTCATTCGTTAAAGCCAAATTACAAACGGCGAGAGCACCGCCTCTTAACGCCCCGTCACCAAGGAAGAGTTATTGGACGGTCGTTAAAGAGACGGCAAAAACTGAGGCAGAGGCGAGAATTCGGCTCGGCTTAGAGCCAGCCGAGCTATGGATCGTCAATCCAAATAAAAGGAGTAGGCTTGGAAATCAAAAGGGCTACCGGCTTATTGCAGGACAGCCGGTTAATTCTCTCTTAGCCGATGATGATTATCCTCAAATTAGAGCTTCTTATACTAAGTATCAAGTTTGGGTGACTGCCTATAACAAGTCAGAGAGATGGGCTGGTGGATTCTACGCCGACCGTAGCCGAGGCGAAGATGGCTTGGCTATTTGGAGCCGCAGGTAACATATTCCTTGGAAAACAATTTTGATTTCACAAAAAAAATACAGATTTTTAAATGTAGTCAACGTTTGGATCAATAATTAGCATTTGATTTATGTTAAATCTGAATTTAATGAAAGAGTTGAATTCGATTTAATATATGCAGGAATAGATGCATTGAGAATAAAGACATAGTTTTATGGTATACAATAGGGTTTCACCATATTCCTTGCCAAGAAGATTTTCCAGTGATGTCGACACTTCATGGTGGATTTGAGCTTCAACCTGTCAATTTCTTCGAGAGCAATCCATTGCTGGACAATTGATTTATCATAACACAGCCAAGACTCTTTAATAGGACAGTTCTTTCAAAGATGTCTGTTCAAATTTAATTTGTATCTGAATAACTTACTATATATATGTTCAATGAATATTGAGGTCATTTACAAGCTTTAGTTCTTCAGATGATTTGTCAGCAATTTCAAATAATTTTAACAACTTCTAGTGATTCTTTTATATTTGCAGTACTTGATAACTTACGCGTATGGCAAAATACAAGTACTACAATAAGCAACATGTGCAGTTTGTAACAGATAGCTGGTTATATTTCATAAGGGAAAAAATATTTGGTTTTGAGTTTCTGTGAATGTAACAGTTTATACTCCATTTTGTTAAGATTTTGGTTCAATAAAAGTATTGCATAGCACATATGAGGAAGCTTTATCCTTGAAATAGTGCTTTGTGGTTCAATTAGCTAAAGATGAGTCTGAAACTAATGCTTTGAGTAAAGGATTACTCTCAAAGAAATAAGTAGGCCCGAGTTCAAATACTCCATTTATTGTTGGCATTACAGGGAAATCTTCTTGGCAAGGTCCATGAGGGTGTACCACATTACTATGTCCTTGTTCTCAATTTCTCTATTCCTGCACATTTAATCCCCACAATAAGACTTAATTAGGCTACTTATTCACAGTTTTCGATAGTTAAAACTCATCAGATATTCTTTCATAATATACCTGAGAATCCAAATCGCTAATGTATTATCACCTCGGCTTTGATCATTGTACTGACCTACAACCCATTTTTCAGACTTGTTGTATGGTGTAATCCGCACATGATATTTAGTGAATGCATTGCGAATTGGTAGTCGATAACCAATATTTTTACCGACTTTACCTTTCTTGTTTGGATATAATCCCAGCTGAATTCTTCCATCCGACTCGGTCTTTGCTGTTTCCTTTTCAGTTGTCCAGTAGCTTTCTTGGTGTGATATTGCTTGTCACTCTTTTCGTTACCAAATGGCTCTTGACAAAGGAATTGGCTTCACCTTCAATATCAAGGCCAAGGTTATAAGTGAAGAAGTGATCATGGTAGCATTTTCAGCTAGTAATGTTGCATAGATATCCGTTTTCATTTGATTTGTTTTGAGTGTATGTTGTTGCTTTCAATTCTAGTTGTCCTGTTAGTCTCAACATGAAAGCACGAATTCATTGTCCGATATGATGGAACGATTCGATAGGTCTATAACAAGTTCGTGAGTTTGTTTACTGAATCTTGCTATAAAAAAGGCTCGACGAGGTGGGGTCAGAAAGCCAAGATAGAACAGCTGGTATGTCTGGTTCGTCTAAAGCTACATAATGGAATATAATGTTGCGGTGATTTGAGGCAGGAAATGAGCTTTTGGTTATGGTTTGAACCAATTTGAGCTCTTCGGGTTTTAAAAGGGTCAAGTGGGTGGTGATTGTAGCAAGAGATTGGTAGGTGAAAAAAGTTCTTTTTTTTTTGAAAGACTGATAAACACAGACTCCAACTCAGCTAGATTGACCCCGGACTCGTGTGGCATCGCCTCCAGACAACTCAGCTAGGCTGGCCTCCCTGAAGGACGATGGAACAAATGTATTCATTAGAGAAAAGATTGGTGAAACAAGTTTGAGACGAGAAAAAGGAAGAATTCCTTGGCTTCTGAACCCATATTGTTGCAGATTTGCAGTTGACCAGTTACCTACCTAGTGAGAGTTCCATTTATCCATTTTTTCTTAAATACTATTACGCATAGATTTTTCCAAAGGATTAGTATTCCCTGCTTAAAAAATTATGGTTTTCCAACTTCCATGTTGTCTACGGTTATTGAAAAATGAAAAATGTATATAGTTTGAACACAAATTATTGTATTAGTAATTTTTAAATAGACAACATGCTCTAATAATCTTTTTTGTGAAAATCAAAGGGGACGACAAACTATTAGAATTAATTATCTCAGGTGTCATTTTAAAAATTTTTATTTGCAATAAGACCATCTTTAATTTTGATTTTTAATAATGTCATTTTTAAACCATTGTTTTTTAAAATGTTAGATTCAATATCAAATAAAATTCAATTTTTCTTCTCATTTTCACAAAATTTCTCTCTTTAGTTTCTTTCTCTATGTTCTTCTCTCTTTCTCTCCACCAAAACCCTAGCCACCATTCCTCTTCCCTCTTTTCCGTCTTCAGCTGCCGCCATCACTCATCTTATCTGACACCGGTTCTCTCCTCCTCCTCTCAGTTCCTTCTCCGTCTTCGTCCGTCATCACGTCTATTCTAGTTGAAAACCGTTCTTCTTCATCTCGTTCTAGTCGATGTTTCTTCTGTTGTCCGGTTTTCGGTCGCTCTCTCGTTGATCATGGTCTTTTGACGTCAGGTTCCGCCATCAGCCACTTGTTTCTTCTTCCTCCCCTCTCCTCGTCAGTTTCGCTCCTCTGATCTCGTTCTTTTGGATCTGCAGTCATCGAACCATCGTCCTCTCTTTCAGATCTCCTAATCTCGTTCTCGGTTTCATAAAGCGTCGGCGACAACGGTAGAGGAATGGTGGCGGCGCCACGGAACAAACTCTAGCACTTCAAATTCTGTTAATTACTAAAGTGCTTAATTACTAAAATGCCCCCAAATGAAATTATTTTTAAAGAAGTCTTTCTTTGATTGTTTAAGAAGTGATTTATTTTGTAGGTTGATTAAACAAAATAAAATCAAATGAGAAGAGATTTAATTGTGTTTGCTTAGGTAATTATTATTAAACAAAATATAATTAAATTTATAAAAAAATTAATAAGTGGGCTAATTAATTATTATTAAACAAAATATAATTAAATTTTGTAAAAAAAATAAATGAGATTCAGAGACCTCCAATATAAACCTCCAATGGAAACTCCTGAAGACCTCTTGTGAAAACCTCTGGAGACCTCTGGAGGCTATTGGAGACCCTGAAGACCTATGGAGACCTTCAGTGAAGACCTCTGGAGACATTTTCTGCTTGATTTTATTTTCTCCCAAAAATATCGCGATTATGAAAATATGACATTTTTGAAATTTGGGTATCCACACGTTTCCATAATTGGAAATCTGTTTGGCAGTTTCAATTTTTGATTTTTTGTATTTTTAATTGAAATAAATGTGTGATTTTCCCAAATGGGAAGGGTGTGTTGTTTGTGTTGGAAGGAATAAGAATTTAAAATGATAAGGATGCATCAGGCCCGTAGCTGGCCCAAGCTTGACGACATGTCTACAACCTAGGGCTACTTCTCATGCCCAGTCATTATATTAGTTCGGGAAAATCACACATTTATTTCAATTAAAAATGAAAAATTCAAAAATAGAAGCTGTCAAACAGATTGTCAATTATGGAAACGCGCGGATACCCAAACTTCAAAACTGCCATATTTTCATAATTGCGATATTTTAGGGAGAAATTATTTTTTCGCGAGAAAATCAAATCAAATAGAAAATGTCTCCACTAGAAATCTCCAATAGTCTCCATGGATCTCCACTGAAGGTCTCCAAGGTCTCTATTGAAGGTCTCCAATAATCTCCAGAGATTTTCACTGGAGGTCTTCAGAGGTCTTTATTGGAGATCTCTAATGGTCTCCAAAGGTCTCTACTGAAGGTTTCTAATGGTTTCCACGAGTCTCCACTGTAGGTCTCCGAATCTCATTTATTTTTTTAACAAAATTTAATTATATTTTTTTAATAATAATTACCTAAGCAAACGCAATTAAATCTCTTCTCATTTAATTTTATTTTGTTTAATCAACCTACAAAATAAATCACTTCTTAAACAATCAAAGAAAGACTTCTTTAAAAATAATTTCATTAGGGACATTTTAGTAATTAGGCACTTTAGTAATTAACAGAATTTGAAGTGCTAGGGTTTGTTCCTTGCCGCAACCACCATTCCTTTACCGCTGCCGCCACCGCCCTACGAAACCAAGAACGAGATGAGGAGATCTGAAAGAGAGGACGATGGTTCGATGACTACAGATCCGAAAGAGCGAGATCAGAGGAGCGAAATTGACGAGAATAGGGGAAGAAGAAGAAACATGCGGCTGATGACAGAACCTGACGGCAAAAGACAATGATCGATGAAAGAACGACTGAAAAATTGAACGACTAAAGAAACATCGACGAGAATGGGATGAAGAAGAACGGTTTTCGACAAGAATAGACGCGATGACTGTAATATTCCGCTCATTCCAACGTGACATCAATGATGATTTGGTGTTCGATCTTGGTGGTCGGATGCATTTTTGAAGTGTTAAAAGTTGAGGGACTTTGACGATGGTTTGGAACGAGTTCGGGAGTGAGAGACGTCAAGTATGGAAGTTGGAAGGGTCAAAACGTACGTTTGTATAAGAGCATAACGTACGTTATCTGAAAAATTCGCAAGATGATCAACGTAGGTTAAATTGGATCATCGCGTACGTTGTGTTCATGCACAACGTACGTTGACGTAGTGCAACGTATATTGTATTTGAAACAAAAGCGACTGGATATGGTTTCGACCCTGACAATGTACATTGACCCTAGTCAAGACGTATGTTGCTTTTGTGCAGAACGCCTTAAAAGCACTCAACAACCTGACTTCTTCATTTATTTCACTCTCTCTCAAATCACTTCAGAAAGCTCCCACATTGCTCACCCAACATTCCTAGTCCATTTTTTAGGTAAGAAATAGGTTTTTTCTTCCGATTAACTTCTGTTTTATGCATTTAATTTGTAGATCGAATTTTTGACGAGTTGAACTAGGGTTTCAATTCTAGGACGATTTGTGGTGTTTTGATGTTAGAGGATGTTAGAATAGGTTAAAGGGGACTTGAATGAACATGAATCAAGCTTTAAATCGAAGGATTTCATGAGTTTTAGTTGAGGTTAGGGTTTAGATAGAAATGGGTGACGGGTTTGGATGATGTTGAGGTTGTTTGATGTAATTGTTAATAGATTTGTGTTCTAGAGGATGATTTGAGGTAATGTGGATGGTTTAGACCATCGGGTTTCGAGTGTTTCGAGTTTAGGGATGTTTTCGTGTAGTTTTCTGTCACAAAGACTAATTCTGATGTTTGCATGCTTGTGGGTTAGTTCTGATATTTTCCAAGTTAGGGGGCAATTTGATATTTTGAGGGTTTACGAATTAATTTACAATTTATGAGAGTTTGAGAGCTGTTTTTGAAATTCTGACTGCTTGGAGGATCCAATAGTAATTTTTGAAAATATTGGGGACCATTTCGTAATATTATGAGGTCGGGGACTAAAACATAATTTACAAAAATTCAAGGATCCAACTAGTTTTTCGCGTAGATTCTGATTTTCATGACGAGAGTGATAGATCTTCGACCGAAGTAGGATTTTCGACGATGTCATAGGATCTGCATTTGCATATCATGCATTTGATACTGCCACAGTACTAGAGTTCGATTTGGATATCTGTTATGTTTGTATCTGTTTCAGCTTCCTGTGCTTATTAGCAGGATCAACCACTTGCTAATGGTGCTTGACTGGATCCATAGCTTCGGATACCAGGTGAGTGAAATGACAACTTCAGACACATAGATTGTGTTTATTAAATTATATGTTTTTGATGTGCCACACATTTATCTAAAAATGGAATATTAATAGCTTGGCTAATTAATAATTTGGATTATGTGATTATTAATAATCAGTTTTCATTTTTGATAAATAATATTTATATGGTTTATAAATATTTTCTGCAAATTAATTCAGTTCTAAATTTTGAATATTTATATAAGGTATATAAATATTCTTTGTAAAATGATTTTTCCTCAGCAATGTGTGCTAGTTATATATATATATATATATTATGATATGGGCCACATGTGCTACGTAGGGTAAACATAGCCCTTGGTATACCAATGCACAGTCAAGGCCCGGTTGCTAGGGTTTATGGTAGCCGTGTGTCCGACCAGACACATGTACTTAGTATCAGTTAGGTAACAGAGTTCACCCTGTTACTTATTTATCAGTCAGTTTCAGGTCCCATATTCACCTCCGTTATGTTGTATATGATATATATATTATGTACGTTTTTTCCTGTTGTTTGCTTTAGATGCGAACGTTTTCAAAATGAGTTTTCGAATTATATTTCGGTATTAACGTGTATACTTATATACACTTATATAAGTGCATGTGATATTTTGAAATATTTTCAAAAATAGTTTTTGTGAGACTTGGTACCGCTCTGGAGTGTCGTTTTCTCACTATGGATTCTTACCCATTTTCTTTTGTTTCTTGTCAATGCTTCTTATCTCATTTCACAAGTTCTGATTTTAGCATTCAGCAACCGTTTGACATCCTTGCACCTAGTGAAACGTTCCATTTATAGTGAGTTCCCTCTTGGTTCGAGCTTCTTTTATTTTTGTTAGAGCTCTACACTGAGATGTTGTTGGGTTACCGAGACTACTTTAAATTTTGGATTTACACTTATACTCTAATATTATGATTTGTTTTGTATAACTTATTATTTTATATTATATATATCTATATATAAATATATACACGTATGATTTTAGTATATATTATTATTATATTTTACAAATGTTTTGATAACGGTTTTAATCAATAAGTTGGGTAGAATGTCTGATCTCTGAGGCTTGTGTGAGATGGGTCGGTGATGGTGTGTCAATCGATCAAAATAATATTAACCTACTCAAAACAGCAAAATGTGAGTAAAACATTGAGTAAGGTCGATCCACAGAGACCGGTGAAAAATTGTTTAACTATTGAAAAATAGAAAGTAAAATGGATGAATGAAAGTGAAGTTGAAGTCAAAATTTAAAAGCAAATAGAGACTGTAAATTCGCAGCAGAGAAGTAAATAGCAAGAATGAAAATGATAGAAATTCAGTGATAATAAAATCCCAGTTAAGATACCTCTCCGTTCAATCCAATCAGTTAATCACAGATACAAAAGATGAACATTAAACATTTCAAGCAGACAGAGTTATAGTTAACGGTGACACACTCAATTAACCAATCCTTTCTTACCTATTCGATAGCCTCGGGATGTCCTGCAGACTATTTTTCTAACCACTAGACAACCCCCTGGACACCAGGACAAAGTTTAATCTATAGCAGCAGTACGAATCGAAGGAAACTCTATCCTAGCCAGTGAAACCGAAAACGCCGCAATTCATTTAAACTAGATTACTCAGTTTCATAACAATAAACAATGCTCAAACCACATAAATTCAAGTTATTTATTACCTATATCAAGATTAATGTGGGCACTATCAACCTTGAATAACAATATACTATCTCAATCAATCAACAAACGAGCTCTTATCAATCAATCAATCGAAATAATAATAAAAAAACTCAAGAACAAAAACTGAATAAATATTTGAATCAATTAATAACAGTTAAAACAAAAATCTCACAACATCTATAGATTGAACTTCGAAATACCTTAACTAGTAAGAGATTTAGTTACACATGCTTAGAGGAAGAACACCAAAAGTTGAAGAGAGTGGCATCTGCCTCTAGAGAATGCATGAATGAAAGATTGAAGAGGAGAGAGAGAGAATTCTGTTTAAATACATCTCCTAATTAGGAAAACCTAAATCTCCTCCAAAATAACTAATAAAATTAATAATAAAACTAATTATATTGATCCAACAGCAAAACTGAGTTAGAAGCCTTCAAAACATATCCAAAATATGACCCATAAGTGTGGCACGCGGCCCAATGCACGAGGTCAAACTTGGTCAACGTGCGTCAACTATGGCACGGTCACGCAGAAATGTAGTTTTCGCTTGAAATGCGTAGAAACATCTCCAAATCCTCATATTTCACCAAGGTTCCGCCTAAAACACCAAAGAAGCATAAAAACATAAAAACACACGAATAATAAAAATTTATAATGAAAAAACACACACAAAATGCAACATAAAGTATGTCTAAAATACAACCTATCAGTCGGGCTCCCACAGATGGTTTGCCTTACACGCCAGTTATGGTTTGAAAACGGGTTGTGACAATGACGGACGAAGACGGAGAAGGAACCGAGAGGAGGAGAAGAGAAGCAACGTCGGAGAAGGTGAGTGATGGTGGTGGCCGGAGACAGAGAAGAGGGGAGAGGAATGGTGGCTAGGGTTTGGGTGGAGAGAAAGAGAGAAAAACGTAGAGAGAGAAACTGAAGAGAGAGAAAACAATTGTGAAAATGAGAAGAAAAATTGAATTTTATTTGATATTGAATCTAGCATGTTAAAAAACAAGGGTTTAAAAATGGCATTCTTAAAAATCAAAAATAAGAATGGTCTTATTGCAAATAAGAATTTTCAAAATGACACATAGGATAATTAACTCTTCTCATTTATGCCAAAAAAAATCCCCATTAACAAGAAAACTATTTTTATGTACCGAAATTAATTATATTTCGAGTAGATTAAGATTGAAAACGAATTAATCAATTTCAAAATAGATGCAAAGTAGAGGAGCATTCTAAAAATCACAACTATAACAAAAGCAAATGCTTTTTGATAATGGTAGATATGAAAACAAGAATATAAAGCTATTACATATTCAACTAACTCTCGAATCTCAGCGAGCAAATATTATTTGATAAATGTGGACCATTAAAACGCACACCAAATGATTAAAAAAAAAAAGGAAAAACAATTGACTTAGAATACTGGACGGCACATGTGGAGCACTCCCCTTGATCTAATGCCCGGTGGTGCAATTAGCCACATACGAGTCTGAAACTCTTGCTTTGAGTACAGGATTACTCTCGAAGAAATTCGTAGGCCTGAGCTCAAATCCTCCATTTAGTGTTGGCATTACAGGGAAATCTTTTTGGTAAGGCACATGATGAAATCCCATTGTGTACCACATTACTATATCCTTGTTCTCAATTTCTCTATTGCTGCACACATTCAATGCCACATTAAACTCAATTAGTGGTACTGATGGTTCATTGTTTTTATAGTTAGAATCCATCATATATTTTTTCAAAAAATACTTGAGACTCAAAGTTTCTAGTGTATCGCCACCTCGGCTTTGATCTGCATATTGACCTGCAACTCATTTTTCAGATTTGTTGTATGGTGTGATCCGTACATTATATTTAGTGAATGCGCTGCGAATTTGTGGATAATTGCCGGCCGATAGCAGTGAAGTCCAGGTTGATCCTGGAATTAGTCGATAACCAACATCGTTACCAACTTTAGTTTTCTTGTTTTGGTTCACCACAACCATTTCCAATGGTTTCAAACCCATCTGAATTCTTGCATCCGACTCGGTCTTTGCAATTTCCTTTTCAACTGTCCAATAAGTCTTCCTTGGTGTGATACAATGTCACTCTTTTTGTTACCAAATTGTTCTTGACAAAAGAATTGGCTTCACCGTCGATGTCAAAATCAAGATGGTAAGTGAAGAAGTGATCATGGTATGTACCAATAGTATTATCAGCTAATAATGTACCATGTAGATCCTCTTTCATCTGATTTGTTTGAGTGTATTTTGTTGCTTTTACTTCTACCATGCCTGTTAATCCAACCTGCCAACCCATATTAAATAAGAAAAATCACTCTCCAAATGTTATCATTTATTTATATTCTAATTAACGTTGTACATCTCAAAGGGAACCGTCGATCAGGTATCGTCCATCAATTCCTTTAATTGATTTTGATTTGAAAACAATAGGCCTTATGGATATATGATCAAAATTATTACCCCAACTTTGACTGAACCACTTGGGTTGAATTCCCAATCAAATATGTAGTCATAGTTGCCATTTGTTGTTACCATCCGCACCACTAGCCTCACTCCAGGCTTAACCTCCCTTATCTGCATTGTAATAGGAGGAAGACAGAATGAATTTTGATTTTCAGCATTTTTATAGTTCTAACTTATTAATATCCATGTATATTTTAGTTAAAAAAACAGACGTATTACTCTCTATTTATTTTTTTACTATATAATCTGTTAATCTAATAAAAACAAATATCTTATACAGCAAGAAAATTACTTGTTCATTCGGAATTCCAGTCTCGGTGTGTCTCCACATGACATCTCCAGCATGCTTTTCAAATATACTAAATACATTTGATATTTTAACAGAAGTGCCGTCTTGACTTGCGTAGTATCCATCCATGAAAGCTGCATTGGGCGGACAATCCTTCATGGGTTCAAGCGGCACTGCTAATAAACCCAACCCAAACTCACCACCGTCAAAGAATGACTTACATTACCATTCTTCAGTCGGATCCATTTAGGGAACAACCAGCTCTGATATGAATCCTCTATACAACACCCGGCGATGTGCTTTCGTTTCTGCATCATAAATTGATGCTAGAGATATAATTGGACCTGCTCGGACGTCAAATCCAACGTGGAAAACCCAATTGGCCCAGATGATTATACCAAACAAAAAAATTAAAAAACTCTGATTAATTATGTTTTGTGGTCAATTAGTCATTGGTAAAGGCTCCATTTCAAAGAGTTGGTATTGAAGGAATTTGTTAGATTTTTTTTTTCTTTTACATGAGAGAGTTTGCTAGGATCGGTGCACAAAGAATATCATAAATTGCAAAATTACAAGTGGAACATGTTTATGAATTTATGATTTGGGTTTTCTTTTCTTCATGAGCACGTCCAACTGTGATTAGATAGTAGAAATATTTTGTCCCACCCTCGCAAATTGAAATAAATAAGCATTCAAGTCAAAATTTTATAATCGAAGAGCCACTTACACTAAAAAATAGGGTATAATAACAAAATTAGGTGTGGATATATTGACCATGTCGCACCAAGTCATATCATCCACTCATTCAGTAGATAAAATATGTGTTGTTTAGACTTTAGATTAAGATTAATAGTCTTATCTCAAGTAGTTTATAAAAAGTGTCCCAGTATATTAGTTCATTAAAATATATACAGATTAGCAGCTTAAGTTTGGACACCCAAAAAAAACATTGAACACGTTAAACAATACTCTTCAGACTTTTATTAAAAAATGAATTATAGCTATATTCCTTATTTTTCAAAGGAAAAGAAATTGATATAAACCTTTCTATGCTACATGAGGTTGGCCATCAATTTAAAAATAGAATATCTAACTCGTAAATTATGACGAAATTTTTAGAGAAACAACAATAGTTAAGAAAATGTTAATTACCTCACCGTATGGCCATCAGTCTTGAAACTAGGCTCTTCCGACTTCATGAAAGCTATACCATTCAAGTATGGACCGACCGTTCCCTTTTGTCTTGAAGCTCTATATTCGGTTCCTTCGGCCTTTGGAACCGGAACCTTAACCGAGTCACTATATCCAACTACCTTCATTTCATCAAGATCAATTTCTACTGTTACTCCTTCAATTGGCCTCTCCCAAAAATTTGCAGTCCCATTCCCATAAAAACAGAGAACCTTGATCACCCTCGGACTTCTCTCCACTTCCCCGAACCAACCAACCGTAAAGGTTGAACAAATAACCTCAGAGATGTTGAGTCCTCTAGCATGGACCGACTCAATTAATGGACCGTAATTTAGAGACAGCTCAACTGCTGCTGTCTGCTCTTCTAAGGCCAACATAGGGTATCCGAATCCACCGTAAACATTGTCCGATATGATGGAACGTCTTGGTAAGTCAATTAAAAGTTCATGAGTCTGTTTATTGAATCTTGCTATAACAAAGGCTCGAGGGGGTGGGGCTTGGGTTTTGGGGTTAGAAAGCCATTATAGAACCGCTGGTTTGTCCGGTTCGTCTAAGGCTACATAATGGAACGAAACGTTGGGGGTGAGTAAATGCGTTTTTGGTTATGGTTTGGACCAATTTGAGCTCTTGTGGTGTTAAAGGGTAAAGTGGGTGGTGTTTGTGGCAAGAGATTATTGGTAAGAGAAACACGAGAAAAAGAAGAGTAGCTTGGCTTCCGAAACCATGTTGCTGATTTGCAGTTGCCATGTGAAAAGTTCAATTATCATTCGTCCTTAAATAATGTCATGGGAAGAATTTTCGAAGGATTATAAGGATAACTCTGCTTAAAAATATTACGGTTTTGGCAGTTGACCATAACATAATTTAGTAATAGAAAATTAATGTGTGTATAAACTTGAACTTAGATTATGCATTAAGTTTAATAGTTTGTCTCTTACGGATTAGTGGATCGGATGATGGTAGAAGAAGTCTGTCTCTCTTTTCCTATAAGTTGCATGTGTTCAATTGTGATGGTATTCAAAGGGTATACAAAAAGCATACAATTAGTGGAAATAACCAAGAATCGAGATCCTACCTCAATTTCCACCAAGTACAGCGGAGAACCGGATCTATGCTAGCCTCTCTAGTTGAACCACAACTTCTTAGGAAGGGAACAACTAAATATACGCAGTCTAAAAGCCTTATATTGGGACCAAATTTGACTAGAAGGAAAGACAAAAATCTTTTCTTCTTTGTTTGCTTAACAAGAGAATATTTATGAGAGGGACTGAGGAAGAGAGTTGAGAGAGATGTTTTGTTGAGCAAGAAAATGAAAGAAGCCATCCTCTTTCTTTCTTTTTCTTCTCTTTTTATATTTTCCTTTTTTATTTATTTTTTCCTTTTTTTTCTTCTTCTTATCTCAACATTTATTTACATCCCTCCAAAATGAAAGACATTAAATTCTCTAAAATTCTCTTTACTTGGGCTATAAATGGGCTTTAATTGGTTGGGCTCTAATTGTGCCTAACAATCTCAATGACTCAGCCCAATTAGTCGGCCCATATGTTAATCCGATAATTAACATACTCGAGTTTCACCCATTAGCGTCATGGGCAGACCCGGTTTTCCAACATCTCCCACTCGCACATGACTGTACGGTTCATTATCATACAACATGGTTAACACTTATATAACCACGTTTGATCCCTTCATCATACTGACAAATAGACCACGCAAACGTCAAGAATGCATACACTATACACCTATTAGGGTTATACAGCGATCTTGATTAACAGATCCTACTGTTGTTGTGTCTTTAATACAAGCTCCTACCTGTAAATGAAATTTATGTATGCTTCTCCCTAGAACGTTTTTCACAATCGCTGTTTCCGCTCGTAATTCTGATCTCAAACAAGCTTTACTCATGTTCACATATCATGACATACAATGATAGACGCTTATGCAAACATTGAGACTGTTGAGAATGCGTCATAAAAAAATGATCTTCCCCTCTTACACTAGACAATCCACCTTAGCCAAATTCATTTGCTTAGTGTATCACGCTTGGTCAAATCGGACATGACCATTAACAATACACTAAAGTAGCATAACTTAACTAAGTGTTTCGAATATGTTGAGGGTCTTAAGGGATGAGCCACCGAGAACCGCATGTTCACGGCAGGGTCTCACACTAGGAAAAACGAGATCATTATTTATAATCTTTTTCATCCCTATAGTCATATATAACACACATGGTATGAACATGTGTTGTGGTATTCTATCATTCCCTTAGAGAAGCGCATGTTTATACAATTAATAAACACCAGACAGAAACTTCGGTTAAATTGTATTTAGTCATTTTTACTTTAATCCACCACTTAACAGGATTACTTCTGGGTTTTAAGACAGAATACGTTAAAGGACTAGCGTATGATCATTTGATGATCAACACAAGAATTTATCCTATGGCGTATGTTTCTTTCCATACGACTTATCTTGCTTTTTACAATAAACTCACAATTGTAAAATACAAGGCAGCTTCTTGATTGTGAACATGATCTTGACTTCATATTCAAAATCAGTCTCATCTTAATCCTTGCCACCAATATTACAAGACTAAGGTAAACACTCGTGTGAGTGAGTTACTTCTCTATCCAACATGCTCTTCTACTAACGAATGTATACTCACAACATTCTTATATGTGTATTGTGAATAGTAAATTCTCAAAGACAAGATATGATTTTATTTATGGACTCAAAATCAAAATAAGGGAATACATAGTATTATTTTGTATCCTACGCAGACCTAGAAAGACAACATGTTTAATGAAATCTTCTCTAGCTAAAGGCTTAGTAAATGGATCCGCAATCATTTTTTGCGTAGGAATATACTCAAGTTTCACCTCTCCTCGTGCAACTAGATCTCTAACAAAGTGATACTTGATTTCAAAGTGCTTAGTTTTCCATGGTATCTTGCGTCCTTAGAGTAAGCAAACGATACTTGACTATCACTATGAATAGTCAAAGGGCCTTGAGAAGTGGATAACCCTAAGTGGTTAAGAAGCCTCTTCAACCATACAGCTTCTTGCACTGTGAAAGAAATAACTATGCACTCAAATTCCATAGTAGACAACATTATGCTAGTCTGTTTCTTGCTTCTCCATGACACAGCTCCATTGTTAAGCAAGAATACATATCCATATGTGAATTTTCTCTCATCCGCATCTCCGCCCAAGTCTGCATCTGTGTATCCTCTTAAGCGCAAATCCTTTCCTTGATAACACAGTGCATAATCGACAGTGCCTTTCAAGTATCGTAGCACTCGTTTTACTGCTTGCCAGTGCAATTTTCCAGGATTTGATTGAAATCTACTAAGTATACCAACAACAAAACAGATATTAGGTCTAGTACACATCATTGCGTACATTAGGCAACCAATGGCATTAACATATGGAACATTTTTCATTTGTTCCTTTTTTGTTGTCGTTCGTGGACATTTATTATAGCTAAGTTCATGGTTCTTAGCTATTGGGGTTGCTATG
>CAODLS011280295.1:0-10717 GCA_948243855.1 Flueggea neowawraea | reverse complement strand
AGAAAAATCAGTTAAGACGTGTGACAAGCAAATACTTGTCATGAACGCAAGCGAAAAATGATCGTGACTTATTACAAGAACAAGAAAAAATCGTTAAAATGTGTGACAAGTAAAGACTTGTCATGAACGCAAGCAGAAAATTATCGTGATTTATTACAAGAACACGAAAAAACCATTAAGACGTGTGACAAACAAAGATTTGTCATGAGCGCACATGAAAAATAATCATGAATCAACCAAGTCAAACAATACAGCGTAGCCATACACCAAGTCGAGCAATACAACGTAGCCATACATGAAGCTCCGAGAAGAAAGAGAATGCATATACCAACATGGTGAAAAATAAAATCATTATTATTATTACAATCAAAAAATCACTTACCCTGAAAAATAAATTTCGATTAAGTTATTGGGGAGCAATGGTGACAAGTCTGAACCAAAATATCAGCAACAAAATCGTGAAAAAGAATTGAATTGCAAGTCCAGAAAATTTCAAAACGACTAGTCAACAACTAAATTCTTGTAAAGAATTCCTCTAAAGCTAGGACTGCATCATCCAAAGGGACTAAAGGAACTCTCTGGGTAGAATCCCCTCATATCTCATCTAGAGCTGAAATTTGATCATCCAAGGCAGACTTCGAAGTAGGTAACACAAGCTCAAGCTAAGTAAGACAACATCTGTGTGAAGCAGTCTAACATCTGAGTTAGATAAAATGGATCCTGAACTGGCGAGTTATGCTCTCCAAAAAATGTCCAGATGCCTGAAAAATGAACAAAAAGATTTTTTTTCTTAGTTAAAAGAGAGAAAAAAAAAAGAAAGAAAAAAGAAAAAAATGAAGGAGGTGGCGGCTTCTGGAGCTCATGATTTGGAAGTCATTCGCATTTATGTCAGGTTGAATTGAACTTGGCGTTGCATTTAATCACAACGATCGTGTGGTTCCCTTTGCTTAAGCTCTTGACCGTTTCGTAAGAGGTCACGGGTTCGAACAAGGGATTTAGCGTTTTGGAAAGATTTTTTCCCCATTTACCAAAGCAGTTGAACGACACGTCGTCGGCCTCAAAGGGTTCCGCCAGACGACACGTCGTTTGGATGCGATAAACGGTCGGTCGTCTAAAAATTTTGCTAAAAATGACGATTTGGAGATTTGAACCCTCACCGCTTAGGATGAAAACATGCACTAACCAGCTGTTCTAGGTTCCTCTACTGTTGTATTTTCGGATAACACTTATTAGACAAATGTTAGGCTACAAACAGTATCACCCTCAGTCCTCCATCTCCAGATTGCGACACTGCAACAAAGGCATGCAACATGGTAAGAAACATCACACCCTCTGATCTAGCTTTAGTTTTTTGTTGTAATTCTGAACAATACTGAATTGGAGCCATTATCATGGCTAAAACAGTATCATTCTCAATTCTCCAGTGCTAGCTCTACAACAAGGGAATGACACTCGCAACCATCTGTTTTAGCTCTGAATTTTGTTGAAAATCCAAACACTGAATTTAACCCATAATTGAGGCTAAAAACAGCATCATTCTAAGTTCTTCAGGTCCGGATCTACATCGCTGCAACCTGGAAAAACAGTGAACCAGTTCTTCTTGATTCGACGATTGTTGGTATTCCGAATGGCTGGCTTTAAGGCTAAATAAAACACCATTCTCAATTTCTCTTCCTCTCATCCAACCACCACAATCAAACCACCACCTCAAGAGCCTGCAAATCAGTATACCCACACAGCACAACAAAGCAGCAAAACTCGCAGCACAATAAGCGGCGACATAAAAAAAAGGAAAAAAAAAAAGAGAAGCCTAAGGATAAAAGAGGCACGACTCACCAAGACAGTATATCTGGAAATTCAAGGAAAGGAAAGCAACGAACAGCAGAAAAATGAAAATGGGTTATAAATTTATATGAAGAGTTTTAGGTCAAGAAATATATGAAGAGATCGATTTAAAGAGGAAATAAATCAAAGAGAATTGGAAAAAAGATCAAATTAGAGAATATTTGATCCACCAAAGTTAAGAAATTACATCAGGAAAATATTGGAGCCAAAAAAGGAAGGGAAATCTTGTGAAGATGACGGTCCCGGTTCAACTGAGTCAACTCAGTGGTTGACTCGACAAACAGGAGCTTGCATTCCTGAGTTTTACAGAAACTGCATAGTAAGTCCTTGTGCTTAAAATACGACAACGTCAGGTCCCAACCAGCCGACAAAAATCCAAACAAATTCAGAATAGTCCTTGCAATAAAACTTTCTTTGTAAAAGGTCTTTATTGGCCTTCTAGCATTTTTGAAGATCCACAAATGGTCCTTAAAGCAAGGAACATCCAACATGACAATAAAGGAACTGACGTTGTCATTCAATAAATAGAAAGAAGAAACAAGACACATTAATCCTATCTCCGGGATGCCCAAAAATAGGAGTGGGAAGCAATTGGTGTAACATGGATTCGAGGCCACTAAGCCCAACTTGGCAAATAGATTCACAAGTTCATAAATAAGGCCTTATTTTAAGAATATTTGTTGAAATTACATTTATGTCATCACACTTTCTTTATAAATAGGAGTTTTCATCACATTTAGAGGGAATATTCTCTACGCCCAAAATTTACACCTGAAGCTCTACAGAATTAAACAATAACTTGAGCGTCGGAGAGTTTCTCGAGGACCAACCGGCCTCACTTTCATTTTATCCTTGCATGATTGGAGGTAACTTAAGGTGTTCGTGATCCATTATGCATCTCATTCATCCATTTCATTCCTGTTGCGGATTTAAGGCAACAACAGTAGTGAATCTGTGTTCTTGTCTCATTATTTTGTTCTTGGGTTTTTTCTCCTTATTTCCAAATTTTCCTAACAATCTAAAAGCAATATTATGTACTTGCTTCTTAAAAAACCAATCAAACACCATGGAATCCTCAAACACCATCAAACTCATGAACTAAGATTTTGTTCGCCTTGATCCTTTTGATGGAACCAACATCACAAGATGGAATGACAAAAAGATTCTCCATTATTCCAAGGAATACACTTTGGAAGATATTCAAAAAACACCTTCGAATTGAATAGGAGACGAGGGTGATAGATGAGAATGAAAATTCTTATGATGGAAATAATAAAGCCAATGTTGTGTATAAGCCTTCCAACAATCCTAATAAAAGAAAAAAATGGCGAAAGGAATTTTTCAGGTCCTAAAAAGGATCAAGGAAAATTCAAGAAGCCTAAGAATGGAGGAGATGATGCTTTGTGTGTGGCAAGCAAGGTCACTATGCAAGAGAATGCAGATTTAAGAAGACCCAAAAAGCAGAGGTTAATTCCTTGAAGGAGAGTGATGATATTGTTTCTACTATAAGTGAAATTAATATTATTCAAGGAAATATAACCAGTTGGTGGTATGAGACATGTGCAACAATTCATGTGTGTTATGATAAATCCCTTTTCAAGACCTATAAGCATATTGATGATGGGCAAGAAATTCAAATGGGAAATGAGAAGAGGTCTAAAATGATAGGCAAAGGCAACATGGAAGTTGTTTTCACTTCAGACAAGAAAGTGACTCTCACAAATGTCCTCCATATTCCAGATATGAATAGGAATCTTGTTAGTAGGGTTCTTTTGGCCAAAGCGGGTATTAAATCTGTATTCGAATAGGGAAAGTTGATCTTGTCCCTAAATGGCAATTTTGTTGGAAAAGGCTATTCTAGTGATGGAATGGTCAAACTCTCAATTGTATCCAATTATTCTATTAATAATAAGAACAGTGATTCTGTTTATATGGTTGACTCAATTTTTTTTATGGCATAATAGACTTGCACATGTAGGCTTAAATACTATGAAAAGAATGGTTAAAAATGGTTTGATATCTTGCAACATAAATGACTTTAAGAAATGCGAGTTATGTGTTAAATCCAAAATGATTAAGAAGCCATTTAAAAGTGTTCAAAGAAACTCTAGTTTATTAGAATTAGTACATTCTGACATTTGTACATTAACTGGCATGCTAACTAGAGGTGGCAATCGATATTTTATAACATTTATTGATGATATTTCCAGATATACATATGTATATCTGTTAAAACATAAAAACGAGGCTTTTAATGTGTTCAAGAACTATAAAACAGAAGTTGAGAATCAATTAGGAAAGAAAATTAAAATACTTAGAAGTGATAGAGGAGGTGAATACTTCCCCAATGAATTCAATATATTTTGTGAAGAAAATTTCATAATTCATGGATGTACTGCTCCATGAACACCAGAACAAAATGGATTAGCCCAAAGACGTAATAGAACTTATTTGGAAATGGTTAATGTTATATTATTGCATGGTGAATTACCTTTTAATTTGTGGAGTGAAGCTTTACTGTTGCTTGTCATATACTGGATAGAATTCCTACGAAAAAGAATCATATGTTTCCATATGAGTTATGGAAGGGATGAAAACCCAACATAGGATATTTTAAAGTGTGGGGGTGCGTTGCATATTGCAAGAACAATGATCCAAAGGGGACCAAGTTGGGGCGTAGAGGGGTCAAATGTGCTTTTGTAGGCTATACATCTCATAGTAATGCATATCAGTTCTTAAATTTAGTCAAATGTTATTATTAAATCCCCAGATGTTGAATTCTTTGAATACTTATTAACTAAAGGTAATAAGTTTCAAAACTCACCTAGTGGTGAAGCACTAGGAGAACCATCTCAAGAGATTATTAAGCAACCTAGTTCACAAATGATTGGTCAACAATCAAATGAACAAACGAAAAAGAAAAGGGTATGAAAAGAAAAATTTTTGGGACCGAATGAGATCGACTCTCAACGTATTTCTTTTTATGTTGTAGAAGGTAATAAAGATGAAGTTGTGAGAACGATCCCAATAGTTCTTCAAGTGGAAGATGAGCCAAAGACGTTTGAAGAGGCTATGGCTTCTAGAGACGCAACTTTTTGGAAGGATGCTATTAGAGATTAAATGGATTCTAGAGACGTTTGTAGCTTGTTGATTTGCCTCTTGTTTCTAAATCTATTGGCTGTAAGTGGGTGTTTCATAGAAAGTATCATATTGATGGTACTTTACACACCTACAAGGCTACGTTAGTGGCCAAAGGCTTTCGACAAAAGCAAAGTATTGATTATTTTGATACATACGCAGTAGTAGCAAGAATAACTTCAGTCCTAATAATGTTTGCATTAGCTTCAATTTATAACTTATATGTTCATCAAATGGATGTCAAAACGGTATTCCTTAATAGAGATCTCGATGAGGAGGTCTATATGGAACAACCAGAAGGATTTGTCCTACCAGGAAATGAACATAAAGTTTGTAGATTAATCAGGTCTTTAAATGGTTTAAAATAAGCACCTAAACAATGGAATCAGAAATTTGATAAAGCAGTTTTCTCATAAGGTTTTAAACATAATGTAGCTGATAAATGTGTTTATATCAAAACTTGTGATAATTATGTTGTGTCAATTTGCTTGTATGTTGATGACATGTTGATTGTGAGCAATCACATGGAAGGAGTTACAGAAACGAAGAGGTTTTTGTCTTCTACATTTAAGATGAAGGATCTTGGACAAGTGGATAAATTCTTGGCATCAAGGTTAAAAGAAATAGTGGAGGATATGCATTGAGTCAATCTCATTACATTGAGAAAGTGCTCAAAAAATTAAGTCACTTAAAATTTAAAGAAGCAAGTACTCCTTTTGATCCAAGTATCAAGTTAATCAAGAATGATGGAAGAACAGTAGCTCAATTAGAGTAAGCTAGTGCTATTGGAAGTCTTATGTATGCAATGCAGTGCACAAGACCGGATATAGCATTTGTGGTTAGTAAACTCAATAGATTTACTAGTAACCGAAGTGTTGAGCATTAGAAGGCCATTGTGAGAGTTTTTGGATACCTTAAGAGGGCTAAAGATTTAGGCCTACAATATTCAAAGTTTCATGCTATATTAGAAGGATATACTGACACTAGTTGGATATCGAGTTTGGGAGATGGTAAATCCACTACAGGTTGGGTGTTTACCTTAGGAGGATGTGCAATTTCTTGGAAATCCAAGAAACAAACTTGTATAACACACTCAACTATGGAGTCAAAATTTGTTGCTTTAGCATAAACTGGAAAAGAAGTTGAGTGGCTAAGGGACTTTCTTGTAGAAATTCCATTGACTTCTAAGAATATAAGTTCAGTCTCAATTCATTGTGATAGTCAAGCCACTCTGGCTTGAGCATATAGTGAGATATACAATGGAAAGTCAAGACATATTAGTCTTCGACATGACTATGTGAGAAAATTAATCAAGGATGGAGTTATTTCACTCATATATGTAAGATCTAGTGGTAATTTGGCCAATCCATTCACCAAACCTTTGTCAAGAGATATGGTGATAAATACCTCAAATTTCATAGGGCTAAAACTACTAAATTAGTTCACCAATAATAGCAACCCTACCTAACACTATGAAATGAGTAGTTTTGGGTTCAAAGGGTAACAACAAGTTATTGAAAAGTGAATGTTTACTACTTAACCTATTATGGCCACTTGAGATAAAAGTACTTGTTGCCATAGTTGGAGGGTTGAGATTTAATCTCTTAATGAAGTTTAGTTAGTGGAAAAAGTGTCTCAAATATCAAAAAGACACTGAAAGAACCTCATGAACTTAGAAGTAGTGCCGCTTTGATTGAGATTTGGAGTTTATCTCATAAAAGTTCATGAATAACAAGATCGTGTGATTGTGTGGAATATAAGAATTCTTTGTGTTTATGTGTATGATGTCACCGATGTTGTCACAAGGAATAACAAGTTCAAAGCTTTCATGCTACTTGAGATTTCGGCTTTGTCTTGTGGCATTTACACTAAGGTAATATTCAAATCAAAAGATATATTACTGTATTGATAAACATATTTTGATCTCTTAGAGAAACTTTCATATTTGAATAGGTGGAGGATTGTTGTAAATTATTCAAATAAGAAAATGATTTTTTAAATTTTAAAAAAGGTAGCTATTAAACCGTAATTATCAAAGGGTAGTTATTAACATTTGTTCATTCCTACAGTTGAATCTTTTGGGATTTCTATTATAAATATATGAATTTTCAGATTATTTGAGGCACCAGTTTTTCCCGTACAAACTTTTTATTTCTAACATCATCTCTACCTCATATCAAAAGATCAAATCCTCTGTTTCTCATATTGCTACTTTGAAGTTTTTTCACTCGTTGCTAAGTGCAAAACTTCTCAAAGCTTGTCATATCCACTAAGGCTATTTGCATTCATCCTATAGCAATCTCATCCTATAGCAATCTCAAGAAGGAGAGGGAGCAAATATTGCTTTTAGAAAAGCGATTTACGCGTTTCAAGCCGTTTTTCCTTTTTGTAGTGAATCTGTGTTCTTGTTTCATTATTTTGTTCTTGGGTTTTTGTCTCCTTATTTCCAGATTTTCCTAACAATATGTGCTCTCTCTACACACTTAATTTCCACACTTATTATATAAACACATTTGGTGCCTCGCTGTCATAAGGCACACTTGTTAGTTTTGCCACTTTGTATCTTTGGATTGGAGAGAATAAGATCAATGAATCCTAGCCATTTCCTTTCTCTTTTTGTGGTGTTTGTAGGTTGATAAGATTATGCAATCAACTAGCTTCATATCGATTAAAAAAAAAAAAAAAACAAGCGTCATTATCATTAGAGGTAGTACCTAAATTCTTTCCTTATTTTGAGCTAATTTTACATGGCTTTAATGATCCATGGGGAAATGTCCTAATTCTATGCATTCTTGTTAATTGATATTTATGAATGCATCTATGTTCATGAATGAGTTGTATTATTTCAACAGTTTTTTTTTATTCATTGTTAACTTTTGACAGTTATGTTCTTTCGTTGACTTAAGCCTACCATAAAATTAGATAGTCAATTTTGCAGTGAATTTTCTGTAAATTTTCTCCATGTTAGTAGGATACATGGAGCAAGTATAATAGAAGATGAGATTGTTATTGACGACTTCTTTTAGGTTAAGCAAATTCTCAAAATCATTTAAAGATCTATTAACCATTTTAGTGAAGCCCAATATTTGGCAAAGGATCAACTATACAGAGAGACCTAAAATAAGAAACATTGTTAGAATGCTCTGATGAGAAAAAATGGAAATGACCCAACATCAAACTATGAGCTGTGAGCTTCGAAATGTAATATCAGTGGGCTTCCGGAGTTCTGCAACTTTATAACTATTTGGAACATCTTCAAAGAACATCTCAACAAACCGTATTATCAGAACCCATTAACAATCATCAGTAAATATTCCGCTAATAAAGAGAGAAGAACCAGTATATAGATCGAATTCAATAGATTGATTAACAACGTTGTTAAAATCACATCACAGTGCGCAATAGCAAATGCAACAGCAAAGGTGAATTGGAGACCACAACTGTTATTTCTCACTAACAATCTTCTTCTTTGTCAACATAATACTGGTCAAAAAATTCTTCTTACTCATCATCAGTATCATCGACACCAAAATCATCATCGTCCAAGTCAATATCGTCGTCGTCAATAAGATCATCATCGTCGTTATCATCTTTATCATCTTGATCATCATCAACGACTTTCTTTCCACGAGCCTCGACCCGACCAACCACCTCGCCGAACCCACCAAAACTCCGATCAATAATCATGTCAACACCATTACCGCTTCCATTAGAAGCAGCAATCTGCGTGGAGCCAAAAGCAGGAATAACAGTAGGCTTATATCCCAGCAAGAACTGGACCACATTGGAAGCTTGATTCTGCAACTCGGCACGGGACATGACGGCAGGTCCAAAGTAGATGGCGGATGATGCACCGGGAAGCCGGCCACGGAGGAGATGGAGGGGAAGCGACATGCCGTTTTTGAGAAGCATTATTATGGCGGCTTTGCCATTGGGAGGGATGTGATGCGGGTTTCGAAATTGCGGTTTTATATAGGGAGGGTTTAGGGTTTAAGGATGGTGCTACTGCAATGGAAGGGACACGTGGCAGTTTGTGAGGGTCCGAGTTGGTTCTAAGAGACTGCAAATTGTGTGTGTGATTTTCATGGCTGGAGCGGAATCAGAATAAAAAATAGTTCTCCTGATTAGTTTAAAAGTAGAACCAGCATCTCAATAAATTTCCATTCAAATTATTGTTAGTGTAGAAAACATAGTCAAATTAGTGAAATCTGATACAATAATAGATTTGTACATCGAAACATCACAACACAATGGATCTCCCCGCTAACGTGTCAATCTAACTAGACTGGTCTCACGCACCGGTGGTACTATGCATTTGCCTGCTTAACTAGATTGACCCTGCAAATCCACTGCGGAATTATTTCGCCTCTAACATGTGAATCCAACTATCTATTCTAGTTCGTAGCGTTTTATTCCTGTAAGTTTAATTAAGAGTTTTTCGCGTGTTAATTTATCTTTTTAGGATAATGGAATTTCAATCCCAAGCAAAATCAAAGGCTTCAAACAATAGGAAGTTAGTCTTTGGGGAAAAAACCGCAAAATACAAAAGATGTAATTATTTTAAGTAAAATAATTTGAGGTTGAGTAAGTAGAGTGAAAACAAATAATATGCATGTTAACTAAACGTGTGGTTGAGTCAAAGCCAGAAACATCAAGATTGCTCTGTGTTTGATGAAATGCAGCAACCACATCAAAGTAGCAACTTTGTTCATCCAGCAAGAGTGAATCAGCCTCAAACTCATGCAAATTATCACATAATCAAGCGATAATGCACCAGATCTGATATCAAAGCAACAAAATATAAACACCGGCACGCATTTCATCACCCAATAATTTAGTCTGGGAGCTTTCAGCTAATTTTAAGATGCTGCTATGTCTTGAACGGGGAAGGTACAAACACGGGCAAACCTGAAACTAGAAATCACAAAAGCCTTGCAACTTCTGGCTAAACCTAAAGTAACCACAACAGGTCCAACTTAACATCAGAGACAGAAAAGCTCAACCAAACATGATATTCACGATGCACAGATTCAGCCAAAGGACAACTACACTACTCAAAAGAAATCTCAATTTGATTCAAATGAATGCATCATGCCATAGTACAATCAAGTATAATGCTAGACAATAAATTAAACTTATAAACCTTATAATTATTACACCGATAGTAGTTCTGAATCGCAATAAGCATAATAAAAAATGATGCCTGAATCGAATCAAAGCAATTAAAATCACCTGCATTTCCATTCATTGCTTCACCACATTCTCCAAATACCATTTATAGGTATCAACAAGACCATCCTTAAGCGAAATCTTCGGAGACCAACCCAACCCAAGAAGCTTAGAGCTATCCATGAGCTTCCTAGGAGTGCCATCAGGCTTTGAAGTGTCCCAAGCAAGCTCACCATTGAAACCCACAACCTCCTTCATCAACTCAGCCAATTCCTTAATAGTAACCTCCCTGCCACTCCCCACATTAACATGCTCCAATCCACTGTACTTCGCCATCAAAAACACCACCGCATCGGCCAGATCATCCACGTGGAGGAACTCCCTCAGGGGACTCCCCGTCCCCCACACCACGACCTTGTCCGCGCCTGACGCCTTCGCCTCGTGGAACCGCCGCATCAGCGCCGGTAGCACGTGCGAATTCTCCGGATGGAAATTGTCGTTCGGGCCGTACAGGTTCGTCGGCATCCCGGAGATCGCGTCCCAGTTGTACTGTATTCTGTACGCC
>CAODLS011280022.1:0-10669 GCA_948243855.1 Flueggea neowawraea | reverse complement strand
AAATTTAGAAAATCCAACTTTTAGATTTCAACTCCTGACGGACTCGAACAAAAAACGACGTTCGAGACGGAAAGTCGAATACCAAAAAATTACAGTAGGCATCCTAGACAGAGATCAACCATATTTTTGAAACATATTCGAAAAAATCGTGTTGGCTTTGATACCAATAAGGAATCCTATACCGGTTTAACTAATAAACAATATAATAAATAAGTTTGACTTACTAACCTCGATTCCAGTGTGAAGCTTGCAGCAGAGCAAAACTAGTTCTATGTTGATCTTGCGAGCAAACCACGATTAAAATGTCAACGAGAATGCCCCACTGTTTCGTAGTCTAGATGTCACATGTGATCTGTGTAGGACTCGGAACAGAAGATTGAACCTCTCTCTCTCCCGGTTGAGAGCTCTCTCCATATCTTTGTGTGTTGTCGGAGTTGTGAAGGAAAGAAAGGAGTGAAGCTCCTTATATAGGCCCTCAAACAAGCTAATGGGCCCAACGGATCCATTTCATCCGTAACTTAATTAGGTTTGCTAATTGGCCTCGATTCACATCCCCGTTTACACTTTGACTAACCAAGTTTGATTCTCCTCAATTGGACTTTCCAATTTGTCTCGACCCATGGTTTTGGTTCACACCTCGACCGACCGAATTTGGTTCACCAGTCATGGGCGAACCACTTTTTTCAATAAAATCTAATAATTTGTAATTATCTTAATAACAAAATTAAAATTTATCTTTTTTGAAAACGTATTTTATTCGATAAAATCTAAACCTTATTTGTAATTATCAAATTATCATCTTCCTCTCTCTCTTTCTATATATATATATATAACTCAGATACTTGACAGTGAACTTCAAGTATATTTTTTCCTTTTCTTACTTTTATATGAATTTTATTTATTATTTTTATACAGTATAAATTATTTTAATTTATATATT
The DNA here is from genome assembly GCA_948243855.1 of Flueggea neowawraea. Lineage (NCBI taxonomy): Eukaryota > Viridiplantae > Streptophyta > Magnoliopsida > Malpighiales > Phyllanthaceae > Flueggea > Flueggea neowawraea. The sequence continues at coordinate 9,729 of CAODLS011280022.1, read as the reverse complement.
TTATATTTATATGCTCAAAATTCTTTTGAATGTTGACTACGTATGTTTCTGTTTTCAATTTGATATCTTATTGTTGGAAAAATTATTATTTAGATTATGTTTCTCTTGCCAAAGAACTACAAAATATTTCATTAAAAGTATAAGTTCCTTTGTTCTTTCTGATAAAATTTATGATTGGTCATCTTTTAAATGCAAGATTGGAGGTACTTTGACTCTTCTTGATTAAAAGAAAGTGTATTGGCTTTTAAATAAAATATTTTATAGTATTAAAATATATATTTAAATTATCAAAAAAATTAAGTATATTTAATTAAATTTTTCATTAAATATTTTTTTTCAAAATTTTATTTGATAAAAATTAACTATTAAATTTAAAAATATATATTTATATTAAAAATAATTAAATTATAAATAAAAAAATTCAATAATGTAGAACACAAAAATCTAGTAATGTTAAAAGGACAGTAGCTGCTTCCGAGGATCTTATCTAATCTTTTGTCTTGTAATCAAACTCCATGACTTTTGGCGCTGATTACTCTTTTGTCCTCAACACTCGCCAACAAAATTTCTCAGCTTCATTTCTTTTTTGAGGCTTTCTCAGCTTCATATTATAACCACAACTCTCTATTTTGTATATATCTTTGATAAAATTATTGGTCTGCCCCCACTAATATACTCCTACATGATCGTAGGGCAACGGGCAAATTTTTATATTTTTTAACTCATTTCTTCGTACTTATTTTTATATCTAATAGTATTGTTTCGGTTTCTTTATAACTTAAAAAATGCATCTCATTTTAATTTTTTAGCATACTATTTATCCTTATACTTAAAATAAAAGCTTAAATCCGTATATGTTTGACTTGAATTTAGGATTATGTAATGCCATTTTTTCTAAATATAAGTTCAAAATGAAAATATTTTATTACAGGAGAAAAAACCGTATTATATAATTAATAGTCATTTTATAAGTACCTTTTTATCCAAGATTGATGCATTGTACAATTGAGTTAAAAAAGTATTTATTTTCCATCAACACACGTGCCAGCACATATACACCCATCAGAAAATTCCACCAAACTGGTCCCTAGTCACTACCTCATCTCATCCTATAAACCTCCTTAGTGCTTGACCTAACCTATCGTTAACGTGCATTATCATCTACAAAGGCAATGAAAGTGAAACCTTTTTTTTTATTAGCAACATAAACAGTCGAAATTGAGACATAGGAACTATAAGAGATGGAGATTACTGAACACCAACTATCAAAAACCCAATTAATATCAAATAGAAACATATAGGGTTATGATCAATGGTTGAATTTAGCCCAATTCTTTTTGGCATTCTTGGCGTGTTTGGTGGAGCTATGTTCATTGCAACTTACCATTGTATCGTCGTATATTGTTATCAAAGGCGCGCCTCAGATCAACGAAAGTATATAGCAAGAATTGCAGGGAAGGGATGTGCACAGTGTGCTTGTGTGAGTTCAATGAAGGAGAGTTAATTAGTGTGTTGCCAAATTGCATGCATTTATTTCATGTCCCATGTATTGATATGTGGTTCAATTCACACTCCAATTGCCCTATTTGTAGGGCAAATGTGACTCCACCACAGCATCTGGTCTTGTCATTGCCGGATTCCGGTCAGAACCCGCGGGAAATCTCAGGGGAGGCTGGATTTAAATGAATGATAAGTTTATCCATTTTAGGGTAGAAACATATATAGTCTTCTTTTTTAATTAGCTTTGGTTTAAAATATCGTAGATGTGTAATTGAAATTAGAGGAAAACGAAAAAATGAAGTATCATCATTAATTCCGGCGGCATTTTCGTTCGGTTGAGGAAAAGAAAAGGAGAATAATCATTACTATTTTGGTATTGACTTCACTTCTGTCGGAAGAAAACATACAAAAGCTTAATCTCCATTACAAATTTTCAAATGTTCGAGCCAACATATGGCATTGGTCGGCAGATCTATGGCCTATTTGCTTCTCGACTATTTACAAAATTTCTTCCACTTCACTCCATATAGTTTACAAAACCAAAAAAAAATAAAAAAAGAAAGAAAGAAGCAAATGAGATGTTTGATTATATAATTGTGGTAGTGTATTATAACTTGATTGATTAAACAAGTTGAAACAAAAATATTGCATTGAAGTAAATGGTAGATTGTTGTTTTATTTTATAAGTAATGATTTATATTTCATATAAAAACAACACTTACAATATTTTTGTTAAGAGATTTAAAAACACAAATACTAATCTTTTAATACGCAAAATGCTATTCAGCCAACTCTCATACTTCTTGGAATAAATGGTTCAGTAAATACCACAGATTATTTACTTTCACTAGATTAGATTCTTCAAGTCCTAATCTGAAAGACATGGCAAAGCTCTGAGGCAAAATCATACCAAGAAGCTGGAAATATTTTCCAGAGACAAAAAAAAACCATGAAGCAGCTCAAATTTTCCTATAAATCAGGCCCACTGCAATAGCATTTGAGTAATGGAATTGAAACTTTTGGTCTGCAGGCCCAGGAGGGTCAGAAAAGCATAGCCATTAATACCCAGTAAACAGCACCAGAAAAAACCGAAAAGCAGATAACCTAATTCGACTGACCGTGTATGATGGATGGATGCATCATCATCCTCATTGTTTATCAAACGTTTTGTAAACTGTTAACACCCCAACTTTGTTTTTTGAACTGATATCAACACCCATAACATCAATTATGTCATGTAGACTAGTGGTTGGGCTTATAATAATTACTTAAAAATGATTTCATACTATACAATTTCAAACTAATATAATAAACAAGCCAAAACGGGAAGAAGAAAGTAGAAAGAGAAAGTAGAAAAGGCCTTTTCTATCATTTTCTTTTTTCTCAGAGACAAACACATGGAGCACCCTCCTACAGTTTCCTTCTCACCAGACCATCTTCTATTTCCACCATCATCAAGAAGTGTGGATTTGTCTCCTCTTCTGTTCATTCTTGCCCTCATAGCTATTGTCATCATTCCTGCCTTGATCTACACCTTCTTCTCCATAAGACAAAACAACCGACACCACCGACCCGGTAGCTCCGCCCTCTCTGAATCCCACTCTCTTGGCACTGACCAGAAAGATTTGGTCTCCGATTTGAAGTACCAGAAAGAAAACCATGTCAAGGATGTTGGGAGCGAGTGTCCTGTGTGCTTGTCTGTGTTCTCCGATGGCGAAGAAGTGAAGCAACTCAGTGTTTGTAAACACTCGTTTCATGCTGCTTGTATCGATTTGTGGCTTAATTCTCACTCGAATTGCCCTGTTTGTCGTGCCTCTGTTGCTCCTCCTAGTTCTACTGCTGCTAAGCGTCCCAACCATGGTTCTTCTGCGTCTAGAAACGATGATCTCCATCAAGGTTTGCCTGATGCTTCTAGCTTGGTTTGAGTTCATAAAGATCCTCCCTTTTCCTATTCTTCTTTCAAATTTTTCTTCGTTCTTCCAAATCTTCAATTGGGTTTTCTTATTTTTATCTAGTTTGAGTTCTTCAAGTGGGAAAATCAATTGTTCCCTCCCGAGTCATTATAGTCTCTGTAATTTAGTAGATCTAACGGATAAAATTAAATTTTAATTGTAAAGTTTTAGTTTTGATAAGATAAATTAAAGTATTGGAATGCTATTTTGAATGATCAGAATCTTGAAAGTCTGAATCGAATTATTCAAATGAGTGATAAATAATGAAGTTAATGACTCAAAACCTTCAATTTGCAATTGCAATTTGCAAGTCATGAAACCAAATTCACAAATTGTTGATAGTGAAATCAGATCAGATGTCAGTGATGGATTGGTTGCACTTTTATCTTTGATGTGGCCCACACCTTTTTTCTTCTTTTTCCAATAATTCCTCGCTTTTTTATTGCATCATTTGAATCCACATTTAGCCACTCATCTATTTTGTTGAGTCTGTCTTAACAATATTTTTTTATAGTTTTGTCTGTCTAAACTTTCAACCTACGATAATGCGTAAACTTGAATTTTCCTATAATTATCTTATCTGTTACATGTGTGATGTTATTAAATTGACAACTCAAAGAACACATATTAGTTATTTGGATTCATTAGGACTAAATAGAACTATCAGCCCCTTGTCTACTAGTCTCTGATTAGTTGCTGCAATAATCACATCTGCTTGGCCTCAAGACCGATTTCATGGTGTCAGCTATAATTTTAGAAACATTCTACAGTGGGGAGTAATACTTACTTAGTAACACCCAACAGAGCTATATTAATATTGAACGTCTCCGACTTTCCTTTTGCAAAATAGAACTATCAGCCATTGCCGATTTATCAATTGTAACAAAAAAAGAAAAAAGTGTTTTGTAATTTTCTTTTTTGAAATGGTTTGTTGTGTAATACTGAGGAATTGTTCTTGTAGAAAAATTGGTAGATTGCTTCTTGAAGTTGGTGCTTGTCTTCATGTCTTGGTTGGTTTAATAATGAGCAAGTGATGACATGAACTCAATGATAGTTCCTGGCTTTGCTGGGTATGGCTGTCGATTCCATCATGTGCATGCTTTTACCATGCCTTTTATTTGCTAAATCATACAAAAATATTTCCGAAAGATTTGAGAGGATAACTAACGTCTCATCTGAAGATTTAATTAGATTATATATATAAATTTACAAAAAAAAAGGATAGGATTTGATCATTTGGCTTTCAAATAAATGCTCATAAATACTAATCGCTTTAGCTAACCTTAATTGTGTTTTTTTTTTCAAATTCAATTGGAAGTAATTATGGAACACTTGAACTAAAAGAATGAATAATAATGAAATGACGATTTTATAGTAAAGCTTATTCGATATACATTATCAGGGTCGAATCTGTGTTCTTGTGTTGCCTTCAGAATCATTGTCAGTAATAGAAATGTGCTGTACTCTCCTCTTTTTGTTGCAAAGCAAACCATAATACGGTGACAAAAAGGGTAATTACAAGATGTCTCCAAATCATCTAATCATGTAGGTCAGATTGAAACTCAAGTGGAACCTCAAATGGCAATGATCATTTTTGAGAGTTAAAGGAGATTTAGTTAAGAGGATATGTATCGAAAAAACGAACATGGAGCTTGGAAAGCTCTTGATTAGAGAAAAAAAAAATAGGGTAGGTCAAGTCGATTCTATATACAAAAGATGGAATACTAAAAAAGAGAAAAAAAGAAGTCGAATTGCATGCCGCGTTGATTGATAATTTCTGGAAATATGTTATCAAATGGTGAAAAACAAATTCACAATTTGGAGAAACATAACTGAACGACCAACCGTCTGCGAATTGTTCTCTTCAATGCTGAGAGATACGGCATGTCGTTAACATCTTGATGGGCCAAGTTCCACAGCCCGATCCAATCCAGTGAGAAGACGACACAGCCCCTTCTCGCTCGCTTAGCTTCACCAACTCCATCGATCAAATCGACGGTTTGAAAAAAGACCACCTCAAAAAAACCAAAACTTTTAAATTTCCCTATCCAACAACGACACCCTAAAAAAAATCGAAATCTAACCGTCACCGTCACTCCGATGAAACGGACCCATTACTACACTCCAGATCGGAAATGCCTAACGCCGCTACTCACCCTCACCGTCATCTCCCTCCTCCTCCTCTCTGTGGCCCACACAAAACCTCCCACCGCACCACCCCACGTTTCCTCATCCTCCGCCCTGACTCACCACCCCGTCGGGATTCCGGAGCTACCGAGATTGGCGTACCTAATATCTGGGACAAAAGGGGATGGGCAGCGGGTTAGGCGTATACTTCAGGCGGCGTACCACCCGAGGAATTATTACGTGCTCCATCTGGATCTGGAAGCTTCGGATTCGGAGAGGCTGGAGCTGGCCAAGTACGTGAAGTCGGAGAGAGCGGTTAGAGAATATGGGAATGTGATGGTGATTGGGAAGGCCGATTTGATTACTTATAAGGGTCCCACCAGGATTGCGAGCACGCTTCATGCGGTTGCGATTCTGTTGAAGAAGGCGAAGGACTGGGACTGGTTCACTAATTTGAGTGCTTCTGATTATCCCCTCATGCCTCAGGATGGTAATTATTCGCAACCGACTAATCTATGACAGTGTGGATTTGGATTTTACACAAAAGTTATCGCTAGATTAAATTGTGTCTGGTCTTCTATGGATTACTGAGATATCGATTCCAGATGTGAAATGCTCGAGGTTGAGGTAGTTTTGTGTTGGGTTTTGGTAGATTAAGGGCGTCAGATTACACTTTTTATGATTGGTCGAATACAGGAACTCAAGTTTGTGCCTTGTTAGTACTAATGACGAGAAATGATGTTATTAGGTATAGGTAAACTTCGAAAAGCATTGATTTTTACGGGATGATTGAGCAATTGATTTAGGTTTGTGATGTATTGCGAACCAATAGTCATAGCATAGGGAATATGAATACTAGGCTCTTTTAGCTGGAAAAATGATGTGATTGTTTTGTTTTGCGAGAGTAACATGTTAGGCATTATGCTTTCTACGCTGTTTTAATTGGATTGGAGATACATCTTGTTATTGGCAGGCCTTTGAAAAATTGATTTTGGAATGCATTGATTGGATCTCTTGTTACTAATTGTCAACATGAGCTGTGTAAACTGCCATTTAGTTTTCTGACCTTATGCGATGCTGCTTGTTTCAGATATATTGCATATTTTCTCTTACTTGCCTAGAGATCTTAATTTCCTTGAGCACACAAGCAGGATCGGTTGGAAAGAGTGAGGGCATTTTGTACTCTGTCTTTGTAAAGTATTAATCAGATGAGCTTGAGAGCTTCATTATGAATTCTGATTGCAATGTTCCAGGTACCAAAGAGCAAGGCCTATAATCATAGATCCGGGACTGTATCATTCAAAGAAATCGGGCGTATTTTGGGCCAAAGAGAAAAGGGCTCTCCCTGCCTCCTTTAAATTGTTTATGGGTATCTTCTTCTTCAGATTCATTTTGCAAAAAATACTTGCATCTTTGGCTATGCGTTTCACTTTTCCATTGGCATTACTTTTGGGATGTAAGATGAAACTTTGGCTAAAACTCAAATTAAACGAGTTGTGACCTATCAAAAACATCATATCAATTCTCATAATTTGAGAATAAAAATGCTGTTTTCCCTTTTATGTAAGTTGGGGGGTTTTCTTATGATAATTATGCATGAAACACTATATCTATTCTTACTATATGGTAATTTTTTTTTTCAGGCTCAGAATGGGTGGCATTGACGAAGTCATTTCTTGAATTCTGTATTTGGGGATGGGATAATCTTCCCCGCACGCTATTCATGTACTACATCAACTTCCTGTCATCCCCAGAAGGTTACTTCCATACCGTTGTCTGCAATCACAAGGACTACCAGAACACTACAGTTAACCATGATCTGCATTACATAAAGTGGGATAACCCTCCAAAACAAGACCCAATGTCTCTGACTTTAGAACACTTCGAAGAAATGGTTGAAAGCGGCACCCCATTCGCTCGAAAGTTCGCAAAGGATGATCCAGTTCTAGACAAAATTGATCATGAGCTGTTGAGGAGATCGGATGGTCGTTTCACTCCAGGTGGTTGGTGCTTGGGCAATTCTGTTTCTGGTAAAGATCCATGTGCTGCTTTTGGGAGTCCTGATGCTGTTAAACCAACTGTAAATTCGAAACGGCTAGAGAAATTGGTTGTGAAACTGCTTGACTCTGAAAACTTTAGATCTAAACAGTGTAAATAGTTTTGTAAATGATTCATTTTTTTTCCCCATTAATTGGAAGTTCCAGTGTAGCATGATATCTTGCCTGGTTACTGTCAATACATTGTGAAGTTTGCTGATATTTTGCAATGCAATGGGGTGTTATTTCTAGTTTTGTATGATTATTGAAGACTGCAAAACAGTGAAGAATCAGATTACAAGTTTGATTAATTGTTGTATTCACCCAAATTAAATCACTAGTTTTGAACTTTTTTTATTTTTCTGATTAAATCAAAAGTACTGAATTCCAGTTGGATATAGTTTTTACGGAAGCTTTGATCGTGAACTTGATGAAAGGTCAGTCCACCATCACCTTTGCAGGTTTGAACATTTTAAATTTCTTTTTTCAAAAATATGCTGAGATGTAGAACTATCAATTTTCTGTTATACATACAATTTGAATATGTATTATATACTTTTAGATTTTTAGTGTATATGTGTATAGCATACATCTTGTATATTGTATGTGTTGTGTACGTGTTATAATACATTTTGAATTCAGCATTTTTTAATCAATCTTTATGTTTACATTGTGTAAAAATCCTTTACTGATTACTATTAATCGTTGCGATTAATTAAATTAAATTATATACGGGCATTTTTTTGGCAGATAAATACGGGTATATAACAAACATGCATTGGTTCATGTAGATAAGAATTTAGATTTCTTAAATAGACACCTAGATTTGAATCCTCGTAGAACATATAGTAATGTGCAGAGACCATAGGGAGCACTTCAGGTCAGAAGAATTTTACCTTTCATTCCAACTCTTTTTTTGAAAAAAGAAAAATGTGTAGATAACAGAGGAACCCAAATGAGCATTATGCAGGGAGCCAGCGGGCGTAATTGGATAATCCAAGCTGAGCTGCAGTGGGGATTGAAACCACGCCCTTGGAAAGAGTGGGGGAAAAGCAATGATCAAAACATATATATATATATATATATTCCCTATATATATATATATATATATTCCCATGCAAAGTAAAGGAAGGGAGTGGGGGACACCGGTCCGGACAGAAAAAGTTCATTCGGTCGGGGACACATAAGACTAATTTAAATGTACGTACAACTTTCTTTAAAAAAAATTAATTAAATATTTCTTAATTTTAATCTTAATCACCATTTACTTCATAATTAAAACTCCTCATGTAGACCACACTACTACGTCACTTCACTGTAAAGCTGGTCACCACAGTCTCTCTCTCTCTCTCCCTCCCTCCTTACACTCACTCACTAAGTAATTTACACTTAGTAATGAAAATCAACTTTTCTTAATTCATGCAAGAGGTAGGTCATTGCACTAATTAATCTCCCTCTTTTGTCCTAACCCCAACAAAGAATCACAAAGAAAGCTTATGAGTTAAGAAACTTCAAACATCACCTTCTCTAAACCCTAAAAAGCTAAATTTTATATATTAACAAAAAGTGCCTACTTATAGAAGGAACAAAAATTGTTAATTATACATGATATACATAAAATAAAATTTGAATTCGAACTAAGTAAAACCTTAGAGGTGACAAAACTTTTTTTAATGATATTTCAAAATTTCTCAACGTCCGAAATTCATATATATAACTTTAATTTCAAAAATTTTTGATAATTAAAACTCAAACTTTTGGTCAAAAAAGACTAAATTTGTATCACTCTAGTATAACTATTGGTTAACAGAAGAGAAATCTGTATCATTCCAATATTATTGCGGATATATATATGTGTGTGTATGTATGTTTATATATAAAGGCTCCTCCTTTATTTTTGCTCCTTCATTCCACCTTCACTCTTTCATTCTTTCTTTGCCTTCTCTCTTTCTCTCTCAAAGACTCTTTTCTTGTTGTTGATGTGATTCTCCACTAGCGTTGTGTTATCTTGTTACCTTCTAAAAAAAATCCATCAAACTTTACAAAAAGAGAAAGCGAAGCCTGATCAAGAACCAATATGGTTTTTACTTCTCTACCAGCTGCTTATTTTGATC
>CAODLS011279999.1:0-12488 GCA_948243855.1 Flueggea neowawraea | reverse complement strand
TTTAACTTATTTTTTTTGTAGTCAAATGCATGTGGCAGTAGTCAAAGGTAAAGCTGGGTTGAATGCTTTCATTTGTGACAAGAAATGAAATTCATATAATTTTAAAAATAAGTTGTATATGAAAAAGTCTTTTAAAATATATATTACCAATAAGAAAAATACATTAAACTGTCAAAAATAATTTTAATAATTTTATTTTAAAATATATATTCCCAATAAGAAAAATATATTAAACTGTCAAAAATAATTTTATTTTAATTAATAATATAATTTAGTCGTTTAAAAGTTTCTACAGCATCGCGCGGGTGTTGTGCTAGTAAATTGATAACAATATAAATCGATGAACTTGAATAGATAACAATATAAATTAGTAGTTTTTATTATAATTTTTATTTATATATTTTTTATTTTTTATTAAAATATGGTAATTTGTAGATATTACAAAATAGAAATATGTATGATTCAACTATTTATTAGTTAACCAAGAGGTGTTGGTCGAGTTGGTAGCTCGACTCCCTTAAGGTTCGACTAGGTATATTTCCCAATTTGAATCCTAGGGGAATCGCTCTCTTAGCCAAAGGTTGTGCCTAAAAAAAACTATTTACCAGGGGAGTAGCTCTCTTAATCAGGACTTGTGCCTAAAAAAACTATTTACAAGTGAATTATATTCAGTGCTTAATTTTCAGTTTTTTTTGGTCGAGCCTCGACTTAACATGGAAAGGCATTAACACACGCACCCAATTTTCAACATGCCGCCAGTTAGATTTGAACTCGAGTAGCTAAGAGTCACGTCCACAGCTTTCATCAGTTGGGCTACAAGTCCCTCGGCGTGCTTAATTTTCAGTTGATATGAAACAGTTATTATTAACTAATTCAGCATTCAGTGCTTAAAATTCAATATATAATAATTTTTCAGTCGAACGGATTCCGAATTGAAATGACAGATGCTGAAACAATATGGGAAAAAGGAAAACAAACATCATCAATATTTTCACAAAATTGCTTCCAGCAATGCTAGATTAATTGATTAACAAGTGGAATACTCATTCAATTTCAGTACAGAGAGCAATCTAAGCCGCTGGGAAAGCTTCTCTGGCAGAACACATCTGGTACTAATTCATCCGCATAATGAGAAACAAAATTCAATTTGATTAACTGCCGCAAACAAAATCAATTGATTAACAACTGGAACATTCATTCAATTTGAACATTAATATACCGGCAGATGATTGAGTAAAAAGGTGACCAACTTTTCTCTCTGAATTATCACAAATGCTCTTGCATACAGGAGGTCTCTTTAAAGGTTTCTCTCAAGTACCCCGTGTACAAGATGGCAAATGCTGCGACCATCAATCAAGCTGTACAAAATTGACGAGGAACGCAAAGAGCTTCATATCCGAACCTGTCATTGCATTGGAAGCCTGAGATATTCAAATGCAGATAGCAGCTTTCCTCCGCCGTGGTATGCCACTGTAGAGCATTGTAAATCATTAGTCAACAGTGATTCAAAACACATCAATAATCCATCGTCAGTTGCAGATGGAGGGGAAGAACTAGGACTTACCTTGAGTTGTAGGTTTGCTATTAAAAGCTAATCTTTCTGATTGGTTCTGCCTTTGGAATCAGCACAAGGAGTAAGAGGTGGAAAAGCTGGAACAGCCTTCAGTATGAACTTTCGTCCATTTTTCAAGCCCCCGGAAGAGCTTGTTCTGAGCTCTTGAATCTGACCATGTGGTGGAGATGCTCGCTTTTTGTTTGGAGAACTTACTTTCACAGAAGTATTAGGTGTAGAAACTTCTTTGAATAATTCTGGAGTGTCATTGTAAATGATTTTATAAGACCCAGTACCAGAATCAATCACTTGAGTTTTCGTTTCTCCTAACCGAGTCATTGGAGTAATTGGTGAACCACGCCAACGAAGGGAACTACCAGAAGATAGGCGCCCACTTCTAGTGTACAATTGCAGTCTATTTGACCACTCGATTGTCTTGAAAGAAGCTGAAGAAGCTATGGCTAAAGAGGAAGGATTTGGCAATGGAGAAAGGTCGCATATATCGTCTAAAGCATCACATTTCGGTGAGAATTGGTCCATCATTTCAGCAATGCTATAATCTGCTCCCCGACTGTAGGAACCAATATCCATAGTTTGTTTTGTTTTTTCTGGAATCACGTCATTGCTGTATGCATTTTGTGGTGATCTCGCAGATTCAGAATAAGATGGCAACATGGAAAGATCCGAATCAGGTGATAGCAAAAATCTACCATAAGCGAAACGAGATTTTGATGTGTCCTTCCCATTGCTACGAAAGAGAACAAGAAAATAGACAAAGAAGCAAAAGCAGTAAGCAACCAGACATGTTGGCTGAAACATGTACTCCATTAAAAAAGACAATGAGGCATCAAAATGAAAGAAATCTTACTCTGAGTGCTGAAATGAAGGCGTCAAAGGCGTAAGGTTTTCCAGATCGTACAAATCAACATCTAATAAATTTTTGTCTGTTACCGCCATTTCCAGTTTATTATTGACTGTGGCTACCAATCTTTCATCCCGGGTTCTGTTGTTTACTATTTCTTCAGTCATCATGTAGTCTGTAAAAAGAACACAACAAAATTCACTAATTTCTATCAGAACTAGCATAAGGTATCACGTATAACAATGCTACAAGTAGTTGAGTAAAAAGAGCGCAGGGAGCGGTTCTTCACCTTCTTTCCTGCCGTAGACATTTTTGCACCCCTCACATCGGCATCCACTTGAGCATCCAACATTGGCCTTTTCAATGAGAAGCAAAAAGGTCCAATTACAAATATTAAGAATACCAAACGCCAAAAGGATTCTTTAGAATGTAACAAAACACTACACCTGATAGCATTCACAATATTTTTTCAAACACATTGACCTTTTGCAATTGCATCCTCTCTTATGCCTTGCTGAGGATGGAGTGAATTGATTTCCATCATCCTATGAAGTGTAAACATAGTTAAGAAACATCTTAAATAAAACGAGTTAGAAAGAAACTGAGCAGAAGGTTAAGTACCGCAATTATAGCTGGTAGATCAGCTGTTCGGTGTACAATCTTGGGAGCGAAAGCAAGTGGGTTTCGGGATTCAATTTGTTGCCTCGTCTCAAGAACTGTATCTTCATATTCAGGTTTATTTAGGCACCCTTGGCAAGCACAAGGGTCAGCACAATAGATTCCAGCAGCAAAACAATCACAATATCTGGCAACAACAGAAACCAATCAACACAATGTAGCAATAATAGAAGTACGGTTACTAAGCAAAACTAAAAATTTTCTCACAGTTTTAAGCATTGACTCTTCTTACAGTTGCAACGTTTGCAACCATCACCATCATTACTTGATAGTTTCTTCCTAAAATATCACAAAAGTTTAGTGATGATGTGAGGATTAATAAATGAATGAAAAAAAAGACTAAGAGAATTAGCACAAAACTTGCCTTTTCTTTTTGGGGCTTGACGGATTCAATTGCTCAAGATTGTTGCGATCTTCAGCGGTGAAACTCCTCATGTTGTATGGAGTTATCTGATGCTCAATTGGAATATTATCAAAATACTCCATAGTGAGAAGAGAGCCAGAAGCAGCAGAACTTGCAGCTAGTTCAGATTTCATTTTGACCATCCTTTCTTCAGCAGTAATTGTTACATTTTTTACTACATTTGATAGCTTTGAGCAACTATTTTTTTTCTCAACTGCGCTACAGCTGATGATAGGTGCTGATGCAATGCTTGCAGTTGCAGTATGACCCATAGGCAAATTTTTAACAATACTGTTTAGGTGCAAGCCAATACCTGATGGCTTGGACCCAGATGAAGAGGACTTTCCATTATACTGAGGAAACAAGGCTGCCAAGTTAATCATATGCCTCTTGCTAGATGAGGCAGATATGTCCTGGTGAGATGCATCCAAATTCTCTAACTCTGTAGTGGATGCAGGTGATTTTGAAACAGAAGTATTGTTTGTTAAATTTGGGGAATGGTTGTTCAAAATGTTTTCTTGTTGAGCTTCTTCGAATTGGAGGCAGCGACGACTCACACTACGTTGGATTTGAACAGCCTACATTTACCAATGCTATTATTATATGACAGAAAAGAGAGAGACCAAAGTCCGCCAAGGATTTGATAACCCAAAAATACAGAATCTCGTTGTTTGTTTCTTTGAGAGTGAATATTAAAATACTACAAAAAATCACTAGTAACAACTAAGTTAGAAAAGCTTAAGGAAGTGTACTCAACAAATAGTATGATAACAATTCTTTTTTTTACCGAAGAAATAGTTTGATAACAATTCACACATACGCTCTATATGTACTTGAAAATGGAGAAGGTAAGCACATAACATTTGCAATGCTTAAAATGTGTTTTCCTATCTTCATGCAACATAAAAAGAAGATGGTGCAAAGATTTGATTTCACGAGGAGTACAAACAATTGAACAATTGCAAAATACGCAAAAAAATTGAAAAGAAACTGAAAAAGAAGCAAGAAAGCAATTTTATACCTCGTTATCATGTTGCATTATATTTTTTACTGGATCACGCAAAGAAGCTCTGCCAGTATCGCCAGAGTCTTCATGTGGCTGAGGAAAACAAGGACATTATGCAATCAGCAACTCAAAAAAAATCATGCATGCATTCATTTTAGCTATTTGATGTCATGTTCCTGATGTTAGAAAAGAAAGCAATTATGTTACCTGTGCATCTATCACATTGAATTGTCTCTTTGAAGCATGATCCACAGGCAAGTCTGACCCAACATCAGTGAATTTACCAGATGGATCATCACCAATATTCTGTTCCTCTTTCGTTTTTACTCTATTAATTACAATTGGCAACTGCCCTTGAGTCTCATCTTCTGTTTTATCTGAGATGGACTGAAGAACATCCACCTTTTGCGCAATGTCATTTTTGTCATCAGATTTTAAAATAAAATAGTTTGAACTAGTTAGATCTTTTTCCGATGATTCAAGCGTATGATTACATTGTTTGGCATCTGGGTTGCCAGAATTGGCTGAGTTGGTGCAGTCTCCCTCTGCGGGCTCAGATAAGTATTCTTCAACGCATTCTGAAGAACTACCAGGTTGATCTTCCACTGGAATTTTTACACCACCATTCTTTTCAGGTTGCATAACTAATCTGCTGCTCAAATGGGTAGCAGATTGCTCCAAATTACACTGAACATCAGCAAATTTCTTGCTTCTATCATCACTCTTAGGTATCCTGGGACCAGTTATCCGTGGCAATATGGGCCTGCAAAGGATAAAAACAATGGAAATAAATGACATTAATATAACTAACGTTGATGTCATATGATGAAGGACAACAAAGCTAAAAGCCAAAGCTGCTCAAACCATCAGGGAAAGAACTTTGCGACCTTTGCAAGAGACTTGTTTCACGATGAGCCAGTATACGCGGTGATGTAAAAACAAAAGGAGGAGAACTGAGTCCAACAAACCCATGTGGCAAATGCGCTCCCTTGTCCGGTTTAATCGGCGATAATGCGCTTATGAAATTAGAAAACGGCGATTCCTGAAATCAAATGAAATCACAGTTCAGTCAAACATCCGCAGTTCCCAATTTACACATACACAACAATATTGCAACTCAATACCAACAAAATGCTTCAATTACTTGCAAAATGATCGAGAATTCAACAAATCACATCAAATAATTTTTGAGAAACAGAACCAGAATATAACAGAAACAACCAATAACCATTCGCAGATTCTTATATAAATACTTGGACTACCATGACCATAACTCAACTTTGAATCAAACCACCGATTCAGTCACACACAATTGAAACCCATTGCAGTTACCTGAACCGGAGGAGAATTGGACAACGAAGCAGGAGCAGTAGCAGCGGTGGCGGTGGTGGAGGTTTTGGCGGGCTCAGGAGAGTCCATTGAAGAAAAAAACCCTAAATTGTTTGACCATAGAGGTCATTACCTGCATCTTTTACTTCTCTTTCTCTGCAGAGTGAAAATGTGATTTTACAATTTTTGTTTTTAATGATAAGAAATAAACGAGGAAAAAAGGAAAGATAGGGAAAGAGGCGTTGCGCGTAGGCTACAAAGGCGGGGTTTTCAAAACCGAGCGGGAACTTCTATTTCGATTTCTTGGTTGGGCTTTTATTGTCAGGCCCATAAACCCAATGAAGAGGCCCAATTAAATTAGGGTTAGGGTTTTTGAGAAAGAAATGTGCAGAGGCAGTATATGAAGCCACAACTACAGCTGCCTCGTCAATTGGAGATCGGACTGGAGCGCAGAGGTGCCACCTGAAGCTGAAGAACAATGGTGCACACTTGCGTTTACCGCAACTGTAACAACCCATCTCCTCTTTTTTGCTTTCAAGTGTTCTTTATCTTTCGTTTTCCATCTTTTTTGGTTCACTCTAGTCATAGTTACTTGGTTTCAAGATTTCATGTTTCTGTGCCAATTAATGATGTTTAATCTTTGTCATTGATTGTAAAATTAATCAAGATTGTATCTTTATGTATGAATGCCAGATGGGTTTGATGGCTTTTGTGTTGAAATGAAATTTTTATGTTTCTGATCTGAGGTTGTTATGTGTACTGTCGTGTCTTTTTTGTATCAGTTAGTGAGAAATAGCTTAGAGATTCCAGGAATAGAGCAAATTAAGATGGAGTCTAAAGCTTGATACCAACGGTGCCTTATCTCAGTATAGGTTTTATTTGGATGATTTCGGACCAAAATCTTAAAATGAAAAGCATTGTCTTCATGCAATTGATCAATGATTTTGTTTTTTTGTTGTGTATGGTTGTTGACAAGTGTGGATTATTGAACCAATTGATGTTCTTGATAGATGGGAAGACTTTCAAGAAACCAAGGCGTCCTTATGAGAAGGTGCGTTTGGATGCTGAGCTGAAACTTGTTGGAGAGTACGGACTGAGGTTCAAGAGGGAACTCTGGAGGGTTCAGTATGCATTGAGCCGTATTCGTAATGCTGCAAGAATGCTTCTAACCCTAGATGAAAGGACCCACGTAGGATATTCGAGGGTGAAGTGCTCTTGAGGAGGATGAACAGGAATGGGCTGTTGGAGGAGAACCAGAACAAGCTGGATTATGTGTTGGCTTTGACTGTTGAGAACTTTCTAGAACGTCGGCTGCAGACTCTTGTCTTCAAGCCTGGTATGGCTAAGTCAATTCACCATGCCAGAGTGCTCATCAGGCAGAGGCACATTAGGTATATTTTATAACTCAATATGCTTTGTGTGAGTGTGCTCTGTATTTTCTTTTCTAATTTGTCCATTAGCATGTTTTGTACACATTATCGGTGATGATTATATTTAGCATATACACGCAATGTTTTTATTTTCTAATTAAGGTACATTTTCTTTGAAAATGAGAAGGTTTTTCTTTTGGGGTAATTCTTTCTTTATTTGACATCTTTATTGTCTCGTCAGGGTTGGAAGACAGGTTGTGAACGTTCCCTCTTTCATTGTGAGAGTGGACTCACAGAAACATATCGACTTTGCCCTCACTAGTCCCTTTGGTGGTGGTCGCCCTGGTAGAGTGAAGAGAAGGAACCAGAAGGCAGCTGCCAAGAAGGCTGCTGGAGGCGACGTAGATGAAGACGATGAAGAATGAGCTATCATATTGTCCTGATAATAGTGATCAGTAGTTTACATTAGGAACTTTGGTTCAGACGATTTATGTTGAGCTTTCTTTTGCTTTCCTATCGACATATGACAGGCTATTTAAGTATCTTAAACTTTTGGAGTTTTTCCCGAGTTCCTGCTCTTGCTATTTCAACATTTTTAGTGCTAAATAATTAATTATTCATTTGGTACCAGATGAGGATCATGGTACATCAAAAACACTCTTAGGCTGTGTTTGGTTTATGTTACCGTATTAAATGTTGCATTTTTTTAGCCTTTTACCATTGTCAACTTAACATATTATAACCATTGTTGATTTGAAGAATGTGGGTTTCTAAAAGTTTAATACTAATCCTTCAGCTGTGTATTATTTTCTTGGATTAGCTAACGTTTTGCCCAACAGCAATGGGGCTCGTGTGGCACTAAGAACATACAGCATTTATTAATAATTGTAATGATGAGTGATGAATAAATAGTAAAAAAGAACATGTAACATTTTATGATAATTGATGATGAATAAATAATAAAAAATAAAAAGATAATACGTTTTTTAATAAAATATTATATATTATATGCTTATAAAAATATGTTATATGTTATTGAGTCTACGATTTGTTCTATTTCTTCCCGGCAAAACAAAAAAGTATTTGTTTTTTGTTAAATAAAAAATTTAACAAATGGTTGTATTTTGTTTTTCATTTTTTTTAGACTTCAAGGTTGAATAATTGAAAAATTAATTGTTAGGAAATAATTATTTCTATTTATTAATAATGTTTTTAAAAATAGTAATTTTTTAGAAAAATTTAAAGAATTAATATTCATTCTTTTTTTTTTAAAATATATTTTTTTTTACACATTTTCTACAAACTGAAAAGATGCCTTCATATTTTTTTTAAAAGAAAAGGGAAAATTAACTTGTAAATTTATTTTTATAATTATATTTTTTTCTGTATTATACAATGTATTAAAATTTTTAAAATGTTAAAGTTGTGATTAAAATTATGCTTAAATATATAAGTGGTTCGGTTTCTTGCTCTCTGCCTGTCTCTCTCTGCACCCCCTCTCCTCTCTCTCTCTCTCTCGCATCTCTCTTCTCCTCCTCTGTCTCTTTCTCTCAACTCTCACTTCCCAACTTTCTTCTTCTTCTGCCTTTGTAGTCCTAAGAAGCCGATGAAGAAGGCTGAGACTAAATAAGTTGTGGCGGGGGGCGACTGTGAAGGTGGAGGAGTGGTGGTGGTTCATGGGAATCGACTAGGGTTTCGCTTGGCGGATCTGTTGTGACGGTGACTTCAGTACTACTATCAGACTGTGAAATTCAATGGTTCAAATGAGTGTGCAAGTGCTGCTATGTTACGACATTGCTCTGTTACTAGACTTGGGTTGGATTAGATAAGCAAATTGGATTACTGTTTGCAGGTAGGTGTTGAATACGACGGCTTTGATCGGGAGAATTGATGTTCTGTTGTCATCAATCACAGTTTGCAGTGGAAGAGAGTACTAAGGAACAAATTCAGAAGGTCCGACAGAAGTTTCCAATTAGAGATCTTGCATTTTTGGTGTTTGGATGTGAATTATTTCCTGGAGTGTTGCTTTAATTTTTAATATTCTTCCTGTATTTTTTGTGAACATCAATATATAGGATGTTACTATAATGACAATTTCTAAAAGAGTCTCAAACTTAAGCTAATTAATTTTAATTTTTGTTATTTTATTTAAGGGAGTAGTTATTTAATTATAATTTTAAAAATTATTTAATTTTAGACTTTGTTATTTAATTTGATAATTAATTATTTAATTTTGATTAGTTATTTAATTTTGTGATAAATTAAATAATTATGACTGTTATTTAATTATTATTAAAATTATTTAATTTAAATTTTAATTACTTAATTTATTAAAGATGTTAGAACTTTTTTAAGAATTTTTATTATAGTATTACCTAATTTTTTTTGTCTTTAACATGATATAAGACATAAATTACAAAATTATGTAGCGTGTAAAACATACTTTTTGTAGTCAAATAAAAGAGATTAAGACCGCTAATTAAACCGTATGCATTGTCAATCCTTTACTAGGCGAGAAATGGGGAAATTTTGAGGCATAAAGTTTATTTTGGTTGAGACATAAATCATTGGCTTACAGAAACATTGCTCCTTAAACTCTCTGGTTATAATCTTCTTATAATTTTTTGTAGGATTGTCTGTGTATTTTGCTATAAATTGTTATGTTTCAATTTGTATGTACACCTGTGAAATTATTGATTTGGAATGCTATGAATTTTTTGTCTTGTACTTAGTTCGTATAATTGACCAAATAAATTTAAAAATATTTATAAGATGTACTCATTTTGTACTCACTTTTTAAAAGCATTTGTTGGTGATGCATTTCTTTTTTACTAATTGTTTTAGTGGTCAAAGTGATCAGTTAGTACTCATTTTTGTATGCATTTGTTCGTTATACTCGGTTTGTTCTTATTTTGCACTCGTTTATACTCATTTGCACTCGTTTGTACTCGATTTGTTGTCATTTTGTACTCGTTTATACTCAATTTGATCTCCATTGTTCTCGTTTTGTAATCATTTCCGTATCTAAAATAACGAGTTATTCTCGTGTTGTCCTCATTTTTTCGTTTTTGAATTAATGAGACCAATTTATTTTCGTTTTGTAGTCATTTTGTCGTCTGACCAAACCTTTTGGTTTGTGGTCAAACTTGTTATTAGCACACGGTCAAACTTCTTATACTCAGTCAAAAAGTGGTCAAAATGTCAAATTTCGACATTTTTGAAATTGTAATAAAAGAAATTTCATTTATGTATACATTTTGAATGCTCATGCATTTTAAAAATTTAATTTTTTTAAAAAAAAAATAGATAAAATCCCAATAGAAAATGATTATTGTCATTCTAGTAATTAAAATAGTTAATACTTATGCATTATTAATTAATTAATCAATATCTCAAATAAACAATAAAAATATAAATTTTTATTAATTAAAAACATCAAATAGAATAGAAAAATGAGAAAAGGAAAAAGAATTAGACTATTGAGTATGGACTTTTTGTATGCCATCCTTATTTGACATACACATTATAAATTTATATATACTAACTTCTTATGTGAGTACGTTGCATGTGATATATATTTTTATTAAATTATTGAGTAATTATGTTTAAAATATTATTTTATTTTAATTTTGATAAACACACAGAGTTCATATAAAATTTTATATAATTACAAAATATATAAATAAAAATTTTGATGTGCATCAAATTAATCAATTATTTAATAAGATTTTTTTTTATTTTTAAATAGATTTAAAATTGTTAAGATAACTATTTATTTAGATAAGTATGTATTCGGATAAGAATTGAAAATTGTTGGATAATTAATAATATCTAATAACAAAAGTATTTATTTTGTTAGTGTAACTAATTAATATTCAAGTGATTGACAATCTTACAAAATAAGTGTGCTGGTAATATTTTTAAATACATACTTATCACGTAATCTATTGTGATAAGAATGAATACTTATCACCGTACCATGGATATTAGGGTTAGGGACACCATTGCTAAGGATAAACAGAGTACTTGTTATGCTAGACAATATAGATTTTAATTATGTGTCTTTTGTATTGCATGTCTTTTCTTTTTTGTTATTGTTTCTGTTTGGCTTTGCTTTGATTCTGATTTAGTTGTAACTACGGTATTCATTTTGCCATAAGTGATAATTATGAATAAATTTAGGAGGTGCCACATTCTTTTCTAAAAAAATAATTTTAAATTCTATCCACAATGATGATAATTAAAATTTAAATAATTTATTAAAAATTTGAACATATTCGATTGAATTTTTCATTACATAATTTAAATTTTTTCCCATTTTTTAAAGGTATAAATTTGTACTAAAAATAATTAAATTATCAATAAAAAATTTAATAACGTGCAACATATATTAGTATTATAAAAATCTTTCATATAAAAAAAGGAGCAACAAACATAGTCTTCTTCTTCTGGAAGCGTAAAACCCCTTGAAGGAATCATATACCGGTTAACTAATAAACAGTATAATAAATTGGTTTGACTTACTAACATCGATTCCAGCGGAAGCTAGCAGCGGAGTAGGACCAGTTCTATGTTGATCTTTTAAGTAAACCACGATTGAAATGTCAACGGGAGTGTTAGGCTGTTTCGCAGTCTAGATGTCACACGTGCTATGTGCAGGACTCAGGACATGAGGTCTCGACCTCTCTCTCTCCCGATTTTGGAGGTGGTGGAGTTATGAAGGAAAGGAATGAGCAAAGCTCCTTATATAGGCCTCAAATGGGCTCGTGGGCCTAACGGGCTTACGGGCCCATTTTATTCCCAAATACATTGGGCTTACCAATTGGTCTCGGTTCACTGTATCGGTTTACACATTAACCAACCGGGTTTGATTCTTCTCAATTGGACTTTCCAATTGGTCTTGGCCCACAGTCTTCGTTCATACCTTAACCAACCGAGTTCGGTTCACCCGTCATGGGCGGACCGCATTTTCCAACATCTCCCACTCTCACATCACGAAATCATAACTCATCATGGATCATGATAGAACTAATACCAATCATGATTAAGATCTCGTGTCATACATGCAAATAGACCGCGCGATCAGGATACGATGAGAGCGTAATTGCTATACACCTATTAGGGTTATATAACAGCTCTTAACGCAATCATGTTAGAAGGGGTCTCTCGTAGAGAAGCTCCTTTCTACCAAAGTGTATGTAACAACAACACAAACTGCTGAAAACGTATGTCTTCCCCTAGTTTGTAACCACACAATCGTTGCTTTCGAACTACTCGATCTCACGAAA
>CAODLS011279989.1:0-11705 GCA_948243855.1 Flueggea neowawraea | reverse complement strand
TATTTACTCGGAATTTTTTTGTCCAACTATATACAGCATGAGGTGCAATAATAAAGCAAGAAAATTTGTATGAAATGAAATCTTTTCTTTTATGCCTTTGTTTTTGGTCGGAGAGAAACCAAACATGATAGTATGTTTTGTAGGATAAACCTTGCTTTTTTTGGTGGGAGTAAAAGCTTAGACACATTGAATAACATGACAAGGAAAATGTTTAAGCACAATTGTTTGATCAATCAATATCATATGTAGGACCTCTTTGATACCCTAACTAAAATCCTCACTAAAAGTAACATTAATTCATATTAGTTATTTCTAAATTGAGGCATGCTTTTAATTTGTTCTTTAAATAACAAAAAGAGAAACCGAAAAAGACATGAACACAATCAAAAAACAAAATCTTGCTTTTAGATTTAATTCCCCTCCCTCTCTAGACACTCAAAAGGGAACCCAAAGAAAGGGTTGCTAGCTAGTAAATGACTTTTTTGATGCCGTTGACTTGGTTTCTCGACGGCCATGATTAAGCGTGTGTTGCTTCTGGGCGACAAAATCATAAAAACTTCAAAAAAAAAAATTCTTCGAGGGGTTTTGAAGATGATGTTGAGAAAGATTATAGTGGTGCAAGTTTGCATCTATGAAAGATCACTTGTGGGTCTCACTCCCTCTCACAGTACTTACCCTAGCTTTTTAAACTCAATATATAGTTCAAATTTCAACATTTATTAAGAATAGAAAGACTCAACAAGATCTCAAGTTCAATTTCTACGATATGTAAATTTTTTGTAGGTCAATTTATTAGAAAAAAAGTCAACTTTTGTGTTTAAATTTTAAAATAAATAAAAATTAATTAGATAAACATGAATCGTAAAATAAACATAGAATATTTGAAGTTGAAAAAAAAATCATTAACTTTTATGAGGTCATGTATGAAAGTTAGTAACCCTTATCAACTGACCATTATGATTGTATTGTTAACTAACAATCTAGAAACAAAATCATTGTTTTGTTTAGATGATCACAACACTGTTTTCGATAAGTTATTGTCAATCATGAATTGCACATTAAGTATGCTTGTCTTTTCCCAGTTAATTAGAGGGAAAAAGTTATAATTTTGTTGTGTAGCGACTTAGTGGTCCTTTTCTTTGGCCAGTGATGATCTGATTGGAGATTGACCTAGGGTGGACGGTTGGGATTAGCTGATCAGAAGATAAGATAGTAGAGGAGTGAGCCATCCATGCATGCCATAAAGACTAGGGCAACCAAAATGGATATCTGGTTACTCTACCCACATATATATGGGGAGATTTAGGGTTTAATTATATATCCTAGATATTGGGTTATTTATTTTCGCCATATTGTACTAGCATATTACTATTTATTTATGTTTATTTTAAATTTAAAGGTACGTTATATGTTTTTTTTTTTTGCTATGTAATTTGTCAATATGACTCAATTTACTAAAAACATATGACGATGCTCTATGATTGATTCTTCCTATTTTAATTAACTAATCAATAATTATGAGTTATATAATGAGGGCATATTATATATAACGAGCCAAAGGAAATGGAAGAGAGAGGAGCTTTTTAAAAATTTTAGAGTAGTAGTTAAGTAGTGTAAATGAAGTCAAGATTGTCAGACTAGTTGGGAGAGAGATGTAAATGGAAAATGGGGACCCATAAATCTCATGCAGGTAGTAATAGTAACCCAACATTGCTTTCGTTGTATGATGAAGAATAATGCTTTGTCCCCTACGCTTTTGGGGTGGGTTTGGTCCTTAATTTCCTTGGATACCCCACCATTTTTGTCTATATCACATTGATAGAGAGAGAATGGTCTCAAAATTGATATACCTTTCAAGTTAGGTTATATGCATGTTCTGTATACACATATTGGCCGACTCAAATCTCATCATATTAGGCAGGTAGATTGTTAAAAAATGGATTATTCAGAAATCCTGCAAAAATATCATATTTTTCTATTTAGATTTTACTAATCTAAATTCGATATTCAAACTCAAATTGCGGGTAGAATTCGTGTAGCCAACTGACTTTCTTCATCGAATTTTTAAAAACCTCCATCAGGGTCCTTAATAGTTTAAAAATTCTTTATTAGTTATTATGAAATAAAATTTATCAATGTGTTTATAGTTTATTGGTGTTAGAATTAATTCTAATGCCAAGAGATCGTGAGTTTAAAACTTGGTGGAGACAACTAAATTGAATTATCAAAAAAAGAAAAGTTATTATGAAATTTTAAAATTCAAATTCTAAATATTAAGCTCATGTATGTATAGAAATGATGCAATCGAGATATATGAAGATTCTTCTTCTTCTTCTTCTTATCTTATACAAATTTTATCTAATTAATAGTATAAAATATACAGTTTCGATGTGGGTGGAATTCTTGGCACATACCTCTCTCTGATATTAATGAATTAATTATTGGATGTTGGAGTGTGTAGAGCAAGAAATGCGACTGGCTCTGAGACTAAAAATTAACATAACAGTCTCAGTAAAATGATGGTGGCCGCTTGCACCAGCGGGGATGGGTGCCACTGCCTCTCGCACACATACGTTATTGCTACTGAAGTCGATTGAATATTTGATTTTTATTGTATTAGAATATTAAAACAAAATTACTTAAAAATTTGGTAATTTCTTGATTAAATCTACAAAGTAGATTTGCATGTTCAGTTTGGATTTTTAATTACCATCTTTTATGTTTTAAACTAGCTGAATGTCAAGTTAATTAGTGCAATTGATAATTTCTTCTAGGGGATGTGATCATTATAATGTAATTCAATAAGAATTCAAATTATTATAGTTTATAAAATTCATAATTTCTTCTCTGGAGTGATCATTGTAATCTATATTATTTTTTATTTCCTCGAACAAATAGGAGATTAGAGTCTCTAGGTAAGCATAACAATAGACCTATATATATGCAATTAGTAGCGAACGATCAACTTGATCAATAGTTGATTAACTCCAATATATTTATTTCTCATTAATTTCTTCAATTACAATGTTTTTTTTTTTAACTGGCTTCAATTACAATATGTCTTAGTATCTAGTTAATTTCTTCATTTAAACAAGGAAAACCAGAATTAATCAGACCAACATATAATAGTAAATGGATATAAAATATGAATACTCTGTCTAAGCATATTAATTATATCTTCAATAAGATGTGCCACTGGCAATATAATTTTCTATTTTTTTTACTTTATAATTTACTTCTATAATCTAATTTTGCAACCTACTACAAATAAACATCTAATTATTCTTGTTAAAAGAACTCCTAATTATTAGATTAATTTAAGAATACAAATAATAACCATGATTAGGGCTACAAAATTTATAAAATCGAGTTCTCGTTAGCAACGAGGAGAGGGAATGAAAATGGGGGCATTGGCAGAAGATGGGATTAGAAAATGATCGCCACAAACCCCACAACCCTCGACTGTGTGGACCATGTCTCACTTCCCAATGTGGGTCACATATAAATTAGCAAATTCATCTTCCACCACCACCGGAATATTCTGTCTCCGATCACCGATGGGTGGCTGGCTCTTATGCCGCCACCATTCCCAACATACAATTTTGTCCTATTATATAATCATAACCATTGGGAGGCTTAAAATTCACCCACGCTGAAAAAGAAGGAAATAATTTAATTACAAGCAATGGTCTCAAAAGAGGTAATATAAAAATTAAGGTGGACCACATTCCTATAAAATTTGATCTGATTTCATTCCTTTCTTTAATGCAAAATGATAAACTTGTTTGGCAATTTACACTTTTTTTATTAACTGGTAGGGTGTATATGTTATTAATTTAAATTAAAAATTTTAATTATTTTATAACTAAAATTATTTTTAACATTAAATCACCTCATGTTTTGTTTTTAGCAACAAAATATAAGCAAATATTTTTTTAGAAGAAAACCACTATGTCTGCAAGCAAATTAACTCAATTAAATTGGCCTAACTGATATGATACAATGATAAAAATGTTAGAGTATCTTCAATGGTATTTTTTATTTTAAAAAATATTATATATATATATATATATATATAAAGAGCATATGAAATTTTAAAGAGTAAAAATAAGAATTATTTTTAATGACACTTTAAATTTTTAAGTTTTATTTGTATAGTAAATTAAAAAGTATATATAAATATATAATTGACCAATAGAAAGTTTTAAATTATATTGAAACTTAAATCATATTAATGATAAAGAGAATAAAGAGTGAAACTTGACTCTCTAGAAATAAATAGTCATATTAACTCTTTATTTTATATATAGAATATAAAGAGTCCATTAAAACACTATTTTTTGAGTTAATCCTTTATTTTTAAAGAGTTTTGAATTTTTAAAGAGAGTATTGAAGATGTTCTTAAGATCAATGTATAATATATTACAAAAAGGTAAAAAATAACAATGACATGAAATTAATATGAATAATCATTGCCCACAAATTATCGATGTTCTTTTTTCAATTAATATACTAGTGGAGCGTCGTATTTGGATTTAGCATTGTTATTGATGAACATTCCGTATATAGATCTTCTTATATAGATTTTTTAATACTAATAGATATTCATCATTAAAAAATGGAAAAGAAATTCTCAATAATAATTTAAGATATATATATATATATATATATATATCAGACTGCTTTCTAGCAATCGGAGATATAATTGTCAAGTTTGTATATTGTAGTAAAATTATTGTAACTTTTTGACCAACGAGATGTACTGATCATGATCTCTTGATAGCTATAAACTTGCATAAGTTACGTGAATATGAATTCTAGTATTGCTAAGTTTAATTAAGTCATCTTTCTCTTTTAGAGTTGACGATTGCACTAAAAGCAGCCGTATATATAGTGTGCACTTAAAGTTAATTGATTTCAAGATTTACTATTATTAAGCAATTTAATTTAATCTAATTGGGGCCATATGGATTAATCTTCAAATTATCACTAAGCATAATATGTTTCATATTTCATGATGAATTGATAAGATCACACTAACTATATATGCAAATTACAAATTATCATACAATAATTATTAATAAGTTAACAACCATGATGAATGATTTTATGATCCAAAAACTGACTATAGATTAAAAAATTGGCTCAACAACATTAAGCTCAATATGGTTCTCAGATTCACTATATGTCAATATCATCAGGACATTAGACGGTGTGTCTATTGTTACTATTATAATTTCTATTGTATTCATGGTTTATTAAAAATTTTGAAATGCTTAAGGCGGGATTATAATTTTTGAAATGACGAAATACATAAGGCGCTCGCACTTTCGCGACTCTATATTCTAGGTCTGATGAGGGAGACTTTGTAGACTATTTTCCTACTCTCTCTTCCTCTCCCTTTCTCCCCCTTCCTCCCTTTCTCCTTTCTAGCCGCCTTTGTCACTTTTTTTGTCTCGCACACTTCACCACCACCATCAGACCTCTTTTTTTCTTCTCCTCCCACCAATGAGAGAGCATTGACGAACATGAGTGACAAAGAGTAAATCGAGGCACGAGGTCAATAAGTTGAAGGAAGAGAGAGGTGACGCGAGGAGAGAGAGAGAGAGAGAGCGACATGGGCATGAGAGGAGGGGCGCGATGTGCACAGCCAGGGGGCGACGACTAGGGCTTCTAAACCCTAGCAGCCGCTCCATAGAGGAGGAGGAAGAGGAAGGAGATTTGCAATTTTTTAAAAAATACACAAATAATCCCTGTAAATTCGTAAAATATAACATCAGTCCCTAGATTAATTTGTTTCATTAATAAGTTTTATAAAGTTCATAATATTTGAATTTGAATGAAACCAATTGAAGTAATTTTGTGCTCATTTGTTACTCTTTTTGTAAGCATTTTTAATGATGTACTTGTTTAGTACTCGTAATTTTACTGAATAATAAAAAATTAAAATATTTTTTCAAATTATTTTATGTTGTACTCAATTTGTATTCGGGTTGTTCTCATTTTGTTCTCGTTTGTACTCAATTTTTCTCGTTTTTCTCATTTGGACTGATTTGTTCACGTTTTGTACTCATTTGTACTTAGTTTATTCTCATTTGTAGTCAATTTTTTTCTCTTTTGTACTCAGTTTGTTCTTGTTTATACTCAATTTTTGTGTGTATTTGCTCATTGTTCTCTATTCGTTCTCGCCTGTATTCGGTTTATTGTCGTTTTGTTCTCATTTTTGTATCTGCA
Organism: Flueggea neowawraea; assembly: GCA_948243855.1. NCBI lineage: Eukaryota > Viridiplantae > Streptophyta > Magnoliopsida > Malpighiales > Phyllanthaceae > Flueggea > Flueggea neowawraea. The sequence goes on along the minus strand of CAODLS011279989.1, from coordinate 5,471 downwards.
ATACTGAGAATAATTTGTTCTCGTTTTGTACTCATTTTTGCAATGGTCAAAGTGCTCAGGTTGTACTCAATTTTCATATGTATTTGCTCGTTGTACTCGTTTTGTTCTCATATGTACTCGGTTCATTATCGTTTTGTTCTCATCTTTATATCTAGAACACTGAGAATAGTTTGTTATCATTTTATACTCATTTTTATAGTGGTCAAAGTGCTCAGTTTGTACTTAATTTTTATATGTATTTGCTCATTGTACTCGTTTTGTTTTCGTATGTACTCAGTTTATTGTCATTTTGTTCTCATTTTTCATATATGCAACACTGAGAACAATTTGTTTACATTTTGTACTCATTTTCGTATCTAAAATAATGAGAACAATTTGTTCTCATTATGTATTCATTTTTCTATATGGTCAAACTTTCTGATGCATAGTAATTTCCTGTCATGTGGTCAACATATAGTCAACCTTCTGATGCACGGTCAAATGTGGTCGAAATGTCAAATGTAGTCCTTTTTGAAATTGCATTAAAAGAACTTTCATTTTTTTATATTTTGGGTGTTGTTGCATTTTAGAAATTTATTTTTTAGAATATTTGTGTATTACCTATCATCTATATATTTCACACGATTATATGCACTACAAAAATAAAAATTATGTCAATCGTTGATGTGTGATAATAGTAAAATTGTTAACCTAACTAGTTACCCATCGTGAAATATCTCATTCTAATTTTTTTGATATTTTGCCTGCATTTAGAAATTAAAACCATCAATTTAATTATGATTTTTAACGAGTACAGTTATATATGTGCGTGCGTGGAAATTATATAGATTAATATAAAGACAAATCTTGTAGGTCTCGAAAGATGGCTAACTTGTAATGGAATTGGAGGTGCACTAAACTATATTGACGTCTTTTCCCTTAAATTTTTAAGCTATATAGTTTACTATTGGTTAATTATATTTTTGTGGCAGTCATAATCAATCTCAGTATCTCACTTCATCATCTTCTCCCAAATCAAGTTAGATTATTAATATGGAAGACCACAAATTGATTATATAATAAAAATATTTTGTAAATAAAAATATTATTTTAATTTTCATTATATAAAAAATATCTTAATTATGTTCTTGATAATTGAACACAAAAGGCATTCTAGGCTAAACCTAGTAAACAAGCTCATATATATTATAATAATCCAAGAATACAACAAAGAAAGAAAAAACTAATTGGTGCTTATAAAAGAAAACACACAAAAACCTAGAGGAGGAGAAACTCAAAGAGCCTCTCTTAAGTCGTGTATGATGTTGCGTTTCAAAGTTTCAACGGTATTATCTTTACTTGTTGTCGTTGAATAACCCTAATTGTGAACCAAATTCCGAATTTAATACGTTTCCCTACGGATTTCACCTAAAACTTGGAAGAAAATAGAATCAGATCACGATTCTTAATTAAAAAAATGTTATAATCTGTGCCTCCTCTTCATCCAAATTATCCGTATGTAAACTTCATGTTGGCCAATTCGTTTAGTTCCTTTGAGGGCATATCTTGATTTTTCACCCCGTAATTTAATTATGTGCAAAAGTTAAAACATTCATATTTTATAAAAATGAAAATAAAAAGTCTCAATCAACTACTATGGTAATGATAACTAAGATTGTGATGAGCTTGAACTTCGATACAACTTGAATAAAATGTTAATAATTTTGCCCTGTTAGTCAGGTAAAGGCACTCAAAAATTGAGTGCTTCAAAAAAAAAATCCATGAATTCTCATAGTAAAAACAAAATGAAGTTGTTGAGAGAGTTGCATAATAATAAATTTCCACTAAAAATGTTGGTCGACTAGTGTGTTTCGACAAGGACTTGAGATTTTATGTACCTTGGCCTGTTAATGGCGACTTTCTTTTCGCAATATCTTTTTTTTACTAGTATGTTATAAATTTCTTTGCATAAGCTAAAAATTTATTATCCAACTCTTTTGCTTACTCATAGGGAGCATAATGCTAATTTTCTTAATGATATGGTGTTAAGCGAGTTGAATAGAGTTCTTCCCAATAATGGAGAGCAGTTGATTTGGGTTCCCAGCATGGATGGGAGAGTTTCTACAAAGGCGGTTTATAATTTTCTCAGTTATTATGGAAGGTGTTCTTTATGACATCGTTTTATTTGGTCTCATTTTATTCCCCCTTCTCGGTCTGTTAGTTGTTGGAAGGCTATAATTGGAAAAGTAGCAACATAATCTGTTTTGGCTATGTGTGGCTATGAGATGGCTTCTATGTGTCGCTTATGTTGTTGTTCTATTGAAATTGTTAATCACTTGTTGTTGGAATGCATATTTGCTAAGACGGATTGGGGAGTGGTATGGTCCCTCTTTGGTCGTTCTTTCCCCATGCATGCTTCTCTTTCAGATCTCTTTGAGCACACTACGATGTTGAATTTTAGCTCTCAAATACAAGCTTATTGGTGGGTTGCACTGGTTACCATAGTCTGGTTACTCTGGAAGACTAGAAACGATGCCATTTTTGAAGGGACTCAACCTTATGTTAATGTTTTCCTCAGACGTGTTTGGAGTGCTATTCGAGAGGCTAATTATTTTCAAGTTGGCTCCATGAACAATAACCTTGTCTATCTCCTCCTTCTCTATTAGCTGAACCTCACCGACCAGCTGCCTAAAGCTCCTATGGTCCTCTTTGTTCGATGGCATCCACCGCGGCCAAATTGGATTAAAGTCAACACTAACGGTTTGACAAGGGACTCCACTTCGGGTGCGGGTGGCATTTTTCATAATCCTATATGTTTTCCTATGGTTTGTTTCTCTTCTCCTACAGGTGGTGCTCCTGCTTATGTTGATGAACTCATTGTTGTAATTTTGGCAATTAGGAAAGCTTGGGAGAAGGATTGGCATATTCTGTGGATTGAGAGTGATTCTACTTATATTGTGCAGCTTATCAAGAATCGGTCTACTGAGGTGCCTTGGCAGGTTTACAATGATTGGTTGGATTGCTTCTGTTGTCCAATATGCATGTTGTTGTCTCACACATCTTTAGAGAAGGTAACAATGTCGCTGACAAACATGCCAACTATGGAAGGTCTATTGACAATACAGAATGGCAGCCCTCATTCCCTAGTTTTTGTGATTCGCTTGTTTATGATGACTTAAATCGAGTTGAGAGATTTCGTTTTGTTTAGCAATGGAAAATGCTTTTTGGGTTTCTGTTCTTTAGGTTGTATCAACTTTTTCTATCTATTTTCTTTACTCATTAATAAATTTGAGCTCACGAACATTAAGAGGTCACAGAAAATGTGTCAACTTAGTTGAGATATCCATGTTGCGGTCACTGATTCATGAGTCTTTTTATATAAAAAACGAATTTAATAGTACTTATAAAATTAACATTAGCAATTAGGTTGATGATTAGCGATCTGAATTGACAACGGGGTTTTGGAGTTAGCTCACCCTCGTGAGATTGCGACCCTTTGTCCCGGCCATTGTAGCACATGTGTCGCCCAATGCATAAAGGGAGTGATGACATGACTTCCAATGGAGGACATCCAATAGAGTGTAATTTTAAATTAAGTTATGAAATTGTTTTTTTATTTATTCATAGAAAAGTAGAATTTTTCGTTAGTTTTCAATTGTTGAATACAAACTTAAATATAAAGAACCTAAACTAAAGCCAATAACCTCATTCTTATGATCGGTGCAACTTGATTTACAAATCGTTAATGTTCTATTAATATTCAAATGACATATCATCGTTTTTGACTGGTCTGTATTTGTATTGACAAAGCACTATAACCAATAATTATTTCCCATTTTACGAACATTTGAAAAATTAAGCAAATTATACAAAACATTCCAAATATCACATTAAAAAATACCATTAGTTAATTATGACCATATTTTTTTGTGACATTGAATTTTCTTCACCATCATAACACGTCAATTACAATTAACAAAAAAAATACTCCTAATTATACAATTATATACAATTTTATGATTAGTATAAACCACCAAGATTTACCAATCATCACAATTTAATAGATTATTTATTCATCAATGCTCATAATAATCCTCATTGAAATTTATATACATTAAGGATATCAATCAACTGCCATGAAAGGTTATAGCCGGTCAATCACCGAACACCAATCAAAGACAATATTTAGATGGGGACAAGTCGCCCTGAAACACGAAGACAATTAGACAAAGATATTAAACACATTAATGCTCAAAGATCTCGTTCTTAGAATCTATTTCACTATCAACCAAAAAAGAAAAAAAGGAATTTGTTTCACATAAAAAAATATTCAGCACATTAAAAGAAATGAAATTTTAAATATTTATAAATAAATTTAGGAGATATTGTAGGTTTTAGATAGCGATATAGTAAATATAATTAAGTGAGATTGATTAACGTACCTTAAAGCTTATTGATTAAGATTAGTATTTAGTATATTTTCAACAGATGAAATATATATAACATTTTTTCCCTCTCAAAATCATACAATTCTCTATTTCTTTTAGAATTTTTTTTACCAACCCATCCCTTAATATGATATTTGTTTGATATCTAATCATTATATCTGTTGGAAAAAGCGGTTCGTCAATGACGGATCAACCGAACTCGGTAGCTCGAGATGTGAACCAAAACTGTGGACCGAGACCAATTGGAAAGCCCAACTGAGAAGAAGCAAACTCGGTTAGTCAATGTGTGAATCGGGATGATAAACCGAGATCAATTGGCAAGTCCAATTGAGTTAGGGATGAAATGGGCTCATTGGGCCTATTAGGCCCGGTAGCCCGCTTGAGGCTTATATAAGGAGCTTTGCTCCTTCCTCTTATTCATTCACACCAACACACATAAAGAGAGAGAGAGCTCTCAAATGGGAGAAAGAGAGGTATCAACCTATTATCCTGAGTCCTGCACAGATCACGTGTGACATCTAGACTGTGAAATAGCCGAGCACTCCCGTTGACATTTCAATCATGGTTTGCTCGCAAGACTAACATAAAAATGGTCCTGCTCCGCTGCTAGCTTCCGCTGGAATCGAGGTTAGTAAGTCGAACCTATTTATTATACTGTTTATTTATTAACCGGTATACGATTCCTTCATTAGTATCAGAGCCAACACGAGTTTTTCAAATATGTTATGAAAATATTGTTGGTCTCTATCTAGGATGTCTATTGTGATTTTTTGGTATTCGACTTTCCGTCTCGAACATTGTTTTTGGTTCGAGTCCGTCCGGAGTCAAATTCTGAAAGTTAGAATTTCAAAAATTTGAAAAAATATTTGAGATCAGCGACCTCGAAAACGTTACCTTCCAAAATTTCGTCGCGAAATTCCATCGAGAATGTCGTCAAATCGATGAAAATCCGATCAAAAAATACTGAGTGAGGATACCCAGATAATTTATTCATCTGATAAGAACGACGATGTGGCGATATGTGATTCGTCCACGCGACCCACT
>CAODLS011279806.1:0-17785 GCA_948243855.1 Flueggea neowawraea | reverse complement strand
GGTTAATAAATAGTATTTGGGTATTTGTTCTCTTTTCCGAGGCTTGTGAGAGATGGGTCGGGCTCTCATAGATAGTTTGTCTCGTACACCGGTCATGGTGCGAAAACGGGTCGTAACATAACGAAATATTATATTTGATACTAAAGTTAATATTCAGGTTATTTGAGGCTATTTTTTAAAGAACGAGGTAAATTTGATAAGATTTATAAGTTTGAGTTATTTTTAACTATTAACTATTTCATTAACTCTAAAATATAAAAGAGAGTTTCAGCCTTCATAAAAGTCCAAAGCGCTTACACTATGTATGTAAGTGTGTACATCTGGACTAATTGTTAGGAGTTGTAGAGTTCAATTTATATTAACCTAGTCAGCTCAAGTGAAAAGGAGATAAAATTGGTGATTACAATGATTAGAAGATGAAAATGATATTTGCGGATAAACGAAATTTGAAGATATAAGATGAAGACTTAAAATCTAGAAGATCGAAGAATTTAGTCAAAAGTCTCGTCGTAGTATCAATGTAAGTCGAGTAAATTTTTTTAGTTTGAATCTCTTAAATTTGCACTTGCATGCATTCTCATAATGTACAAATGTTTTTAAATAGTTTAAAATAGTTTTGTTGCATGTGATAAAATGATCCTATTGATTGTGTTTCAAATTGATAAAAAAAATTTATTGGTTTATAATTCATTTATCACAAAAATTATTTGAATCCTAAAGAAAAAATATCATTTCACATTATTTTACGGTTTTCATTTTATTTAGATAAAAAAAATACATTGTTGCTTTAGTTTTATTTACGCATCAACAATATACAAAAAAAAAAGCTTGTTTTAGTCTTATTAATGCATAAAAAATTCAAAAAGAAAACCTACTACTTTAATTTGTTTACTGAGCTATTTTGGTTTTATTTAAGAATAAAAAAATAAAAGAAAATACTTGTTATTTTAGTCTTAGTTATGCATATAACGAATCAAAGAAAAATTTCGTTGTTTTACTTTTGTTTACACATAAAAGAAAAAAAAATAGATATTTTGACTTTGTTTAGAAGAGTTTGTTGACTCAAAAATTAATAAAATGTATTCTTATTACTCAAAAATTGAAATATGGTTAAACAAATAATTTATTGAATCACAAAACAATATATTTGTGAAATGCACACTGATGATTTTTAGTTGATTGAAATAAGACTAAAAATTGCATGTTTGGGCTAAACAATACATCATTAATTATTGTTCATAAAGGGGATGATTTTTCAAAGAACATTTTCAACTCAAATGCATATTTTCTAGTCGCTTCATATATCTATGGCGTACTTTGTTAAGGTTAATCGCAAAGTCACTTTTGGTTGGCTCTTTGGCAGTTGCTAACTTAGGAGATTTAAAAAACTCGCAATCTGTGAATTTTGGTTTAAATCGCATCTTAGATACTTTGTTTATTCATGCTTATATATTTATAGTCCAGATACTGTTTTTACTTGGAGCAGTTTGTAATATTTTGTATTCTATAATTCTTCCTTTCTCGGTGCCGTAACCAAAAATATGCAAATGATTTTTAGTAGTAAGGTTTTCCTTTTTTTAAAAAAAAAACTGCTTCTTTCTGGATTAGCCGTACTGATACAAGTTTTACTCATAAAAAGAATCCTAATGGTCAAGAACCGTTTTTAGGTATAAATAAGACACTCCAAAATATTAAAAGAAAAATAAGACACTCCAGAATATTAAAAGATAACCCATTTTATGATCTGAAAAACCCAATTGATCTTCTTTTGCCGTAAGATTTTCATTTGCAAAAACTTCCACTTTATACAGTAGGCCTTCATCTGCAAATATATCATGTGAGAGATTATATAATCTGTTGAAATACTTTATTATATCTTGAGTATTTCAGGGTGGCGAATTTATTTATTACCTTTCAAAATATATTTGTGGTAAACGTTTACAGAATACTAAAAACTTAGTAGTGGCAAGGGTGCTTGCCCCCAAGGAAACAAGGTTTAAGTGGTTTCACTCTTCACCATGACTGAGAAAGGAGAACAGTAGAAGAAATTTGGAGTAATTGCTTTAGCGTCTCTGACTTATACTACAATCTTCTATTCAGTCTCTTAATTTTGAAAAATCTCTTATTAGGTCTATGTTTGCACACAACGTCAGCCTAGAACATATATTTAACACCTAATTCTGGTATCTATTTCTTTCAGTTTGTATACAAATGCTCTATGCAGAACCTGTGAGACCAAAATTAGGTGTTGAACATTTATTTTGAACTGACGTTGCATACAAATAGGGACTTAATAGGAGGCTTTTTAAAACTGAGAGTCTGAACAAGAGATTACTGTAATACCTCGTCTATTTCAATTGTAATTTTGTAGCCTTCTGATCGATATTGAATTGGTTCTTGAATGATTTCGATAATGATTAAGTGCTTAATATGATGAATAAATATTGATGGAGTTTATTCATGTTAATTTTTGCAAAGTTTGGTGTTCGAATGTGATCAAGTTCGTTTTCGATCTTGGTTTGTTGGTTGGACCATTCATTTGGTGTTTTGGGTGATGAATGTTGATGGATTTAGTTTAATTAATGACCCTTTGATCTTGTTGGACGTTGGTTCAATCGAATGAAGTGTTTCTGGGCAAGAAAAATCATGTTTTTGAAGTACACGAACATACATTTTTTACCGTGTCTTTCAGACTTTGACCGTGTCTTATTTCCTCAACACACGGCCACACGATTTTTCCTATGTCTTGGAGGTCATGCCCGTGTCTTACCATTTATGCTCGTGTCTTTCCAAAACGCCACCGTTTTGCTTTGTTTCGTCTTTAAAATCCTCAAACTCGACTCTTCTTCATCTTCCACCATTATCTTCGCGTTTCTTCACCCAAAACCACCCCAAATCCGCCTTCTCTTGCCTGCCATTGGTTCTTCATGCATTCTTGAGGTAAGAATATCATTATATCTTGGTTTTTCTTTCATTTTTATGCATTTATTGTGCTTGGAAGCTTTTTGAACGAAATGGGTCTTTGTGGGTTACAGTTTCGGATTTGGCTTCGTTTTTGGTGATTAGAGGTTGGATTTTTGTTGTTTGTTGTTTTACCTAGCCTAGGGGAGGCCAATTTTGTGATTGGTTTGGTGTTTTGAAGGAAATGGATGAATGTTGGCTTAGGGGAGATGTAGATTCGGGTCTGATGGGAAATTAAGAGTTATTGATGTTGTTTGATGGAATTGGTGATAGATTCATGTTTAGGGGAGCGATTAGAGGCAATGTGTGTAAGTTAGAACGTTGGGTTGCGGTCGGTTTGAAGTTCGGGACGTTTTGGTGTAGTTTCCTACCGAAAGGACCAAAACTTAAATTTTGCATAATTCTGAGTATATTGAGGACGAACTCTGATATTTAGCATTTTAGAGATTGATTTGTAATTTCTGAGTGTTAAGGGATTAATTTGAGGATTCTGATTTTTAAAAGACTGTTTAATAATTTGAAAATATGTTGGGACTAATTTATAATTTTTCAAAATTTTAGGGACCAAATCATAATTTGCCATGTCTCAGGGACTAAATGGTAATTTTACAACAGTTAGGGACTTGACTAGAATTTTGCTTAGATTCCGATTTTTGAGGTTTCAGAGTTAGATCTTCAACCGAAATAGAATTTTCGTCTTACGTCGAGTGTCTGTATTTGTATACCATGCATTTTGGGTACTGCCACAAAATCAGTATCACGTCTTTGATTCTGTTTGATATTGTTTTAGCTTCTTGTTTTGGTTAGCTTGGTTAGCCAACCACCGGTGTTCCGTGACTGGGTTGCTCAGCTTGGATTTCCAAGTGAGTGAAATGGTATCTTCAGACACATAAGTTGTGTCTTCTAAATTATATTTTTTTGTTGATTTGTCTGGACATTGGCATGTAATCCGGATTTAATAAAGGATAGAAAATCGTAAAATTTGAATTACATGGAAACCTCTGCTGTGAAATCCTGTTGGATATTTTCTGATGTTTTGAAATAGTTTTGTATTTCAAAACAACGTTTTTGGATGATCTAAGTATTTTGATCAATAACAAGAAAATATTTTCTGCAAATGATATTTTCTGAAATTGTACTTCTTAGAAAAGAAGATTTGTTTTGGCTTCTGAATTTAGATTTGTTTTTGAAAGAAATTATATATTCATGTATATAAATATTTTGAAAATATTTATATTCTTTGAAATCTGTTATCTGGTTTCTACAAATCAGTTTTTGCATGATCTGTTTGTGGTGCTTTCATTGTTACCTGTTTAAATTCTGCATTTAAATTTTTGGCATAAAATCTAATTAACTATTATGACTCGGGACACCTATGTTACTGGGATAAGCGTAACCTTTGGTATACTATAGTGAAGACTCAGTTATCAGGGTAAGTAGTAACACTCAGTCATCACGGTAGGTGGTGATCCGTGTGTCTAGCTAACACACGTGTAAGATTGTCTTGTGGTGGAGTCCACGTATGAGATGTTATCAGTGGCAGAGTCCACGTATTTTGATCAGTGGCGAAGTCCACATGTGATCTAGTGGCAGAGTCCACATATGATTTGACTTTGGTCCCATGTCAAATACGTTCGGTGAGCCTGTGTTGTTGCTCATTTTCTAGTAGTATATTTTTCAATAGTTTGACGAAGTATATATTGCTAGAGCACATGGACTGCAATGCTCACGGATGTACTTAGATCAGTTCCGTCCGATACAGCTTAGTGACCCATAGGGTGGACAGAGTACTATTTTGAGCCCCTAAGGCTGTCGGTTGTTAGCCCTTTTAAGTCGGGTACCATTTGGACTCCTAAGGTTGCTATTTTATTTTGAATTGATCTAGTCAGCGCAGTTTTAGTATAATACGGGAATATGATCAGTGAGTATCAGCTCTGTTCAGTTGGAAACTGGTCTTACGTAACATGTTTTGCTAAAACGAAAGTTTCTACATAAAACGTAAATTTCTGCATAATATGGAACTTTTCTGCATAATCTGAAAACAAGTTTTTGATATGTCTTGTTTATTGTTTGTTTTGGTTGCAGACGATTTCAAAAATGACTTTCGAAACTATTATTTTATACTTAGAGTGTATACGTATATATATACACTTATTTTGCTTGCGGTATTTTGAACTGTTTTCAAAACGGTCTTTGTAAGGCACGAATGAGGCATTATGGAGTGTTTTTTCCTCACTAGGGTCCTTACCCCTTTTTCTTTGTTTCTTTTCTATTTTTCCATTATCTATTTCTCAGGTTCACATTTTGGCATTCGACAATCGTCCGGTATTTTGCACCTAGTGAGGCGTTCTACTTGATAGTGAGTACCCTCTCATTTCGGGTTCAGTTATGTATTTGTTAGTTTCTCCACACCGTTATTCTTGTGGATATTTAATTATGTATAAATATTTGATATTTAAATGTGATTTCTTATTTATAAGCATTTTATTAATATGAAATTATTGTTTCTAAGAAATTCGGATTTCTACTTTATTGTTTGTATTTAATGGATTTAGTTTGGTTTTGAAATATATTAGTTTTAGTTATGTTCTCTGAGGCTTGTGCGAGATGGGCTGGGCTCTCATAGATAGTTCGTCTCGTACGCCGATCATGACACGATCTTGGGTCATGACAGAGGTAAACCTAAAATGCAAGACTCTTATTTCCATATCAACTTTAAAAACAAACTGAAACCGCTCCACAGTTCAAACTTTCAAATTGAAAACAATAAAAGAAAAAACAGATAAAACTCATCAATTCATTGATAAAGTAAATTTTAATCAGCATAATGCACTATGAAAGAATCATAATAATCTAATTCAGAAAAATTTGCCATTTGTTTAACTGCAGAAGCATTAGAAGGTTTGAACTGAATAACAGAGTGGAACCAATTTTTTTTTTTTAAGTCGGGCTTTTCTTGTGATTTTCAGTTTTTAACTTTCTTCAAGAACTGAACTTCCTCGGATACATGCAATATAATACCAAGAACTCTCTGGTTTTATGAATAATTATCATTTTTCTTGTAAATAAATTAGTCATGTAGATGAAAGATTGAAGTGACAATTACACAAAAATGCAGCAAAAAAGTGTAAAAATACACAAATGCAACAATATTCAAAATAATTTCACAAATAGAAATGCGAAGAAATACTATTTCACAAATGGTACAATTTGATTACTTTTTGACGGCGCATCAGAAATTTGAGTGTACGCCAAAATGAGTACAAAATGAGAACAAATTATTATGAGTATTGCAGATACGAAAATGCGTATAAAATGATAGTAAACTGTTATTAGTATTAAAGATACAAAAATGAGTACAAAATGAGTACAAATTGAGTATAAAATGGGTACAAATTGAGCACAAAATGAGTACAAATTGAGCAAAATCAAGTACAAATTGAGTACAATACCAACAAAATGCATACAAAATGAGTACAGAATGAGTACAATTCCAACAATGCATACAAAATAAGTACAAAAAATGAGTACAAGACAAAAAAATATGAGTACAAGATAAAATAATTTAAAAAAACTATATTATTTTTTATTATTCGATAAAATTTTGAGTACAAAACGAGTATTAGTATATCACGAGCAAATGCTTACAAAAAAATGTATAAAATGAGTACAAAAAAAATTTTTAAAAAATATTTTAATATTTTCTTATTAGTCGATAAAATTATGTGAACAAAATGAGTACGACACCAACAAACGTTTACAAAAATATATACAAAATGTGTACTAATTTGAGTTCATTCGAGTTTTTATTATTTTTTTATGAAACGTACACAAAGATACATAGGTGTATAAAAATGTGGAAAATTTATTTTTAATTTTTTTATTAGTTGATTTAATTTGGGTCCATTCAGTTTCAAAATTTAAAACTTGTTTTTTTAAAATAATTAAATGAAAATTATTAGTTGAGGCATTGATCTTTAATTATTAAACATTTCAGGAACTGGAAAATAATTTCAGACATGTCACATCTTGATAAGGCTGCAGCTAGGGTTTTGAAACCCTAGTTGTTGCCTCTCTTGGTCGCAACCTCTCTCTCTTAGTCGCTCTTTTGGTTTCGCACTCTTGCTCTCTCTCATCGTCGGTCTCCTTTGCTCTCTCTCATCGTCGGTCTTTTTTGCTCTCACTCTCGCTTGCTCTCTCTCTCTCTCTCACACACACACAATAGGTCGTTGTCGCACCACCATTGTCTTCCTCTCTCTCACTTACCTCAAGCTCACGTCTCTTCTAGAACCTTGTCACGACAGTAGAGATTGTGTCGCAAAGGTGAAGAACGGCTTATTCATTGCAACGGTGACGACAAATAGAGAAGAAGGAGGAAGGAAAGGGGGAGAAGGAAAGAGGAAGAGTGAGGACGAAAAGAGGAGGGCGGAGGGGACAACATTGTTAAAAAAAGAGAAAGAGGAAGAGTGTCGATCCCAATAATGACACTCCAAGAGGGGGTGAATTGGAGTTTTATATAGTTTAAAGGTTTGCTGAAAAAATTTCGCAAATCAGAGCAAATAACAAATTTCTTTTCAATCAAACTTAAAGTCAAATATGAAGGCAATCAAATATCAAATATCCAATTCACAAAAAAATATAAACTAGATGCAAAAAAAGGTAAATGAGTTGAGAGAAGAGAAAACAAATCCGATTTATAGTGGTTTGGTCCTCCTTGACCTACGTCTACTCCTCTAAAACCTCTAAAGAATTTCAATCTACTATCTCCTCACTTTTGGATGGAGGAAAAACGTTTACACCACTTTTTTTTTTGATCAACAAGCAAACATTTACACCTTATTTTTACAAGCTCAAACAAGAAAACCTTCGACCTTTTTTTCTAAAGAATCAAAACAAGGAAAAACATATCCACTAGTTTTCTAAGGCTCACTAGTAAACTACTCTTATTTTTCAAAGGCTCAACAAGGAAACCTATGTACCCCAAGCAAATAACCTTGATTTTTACAAAATCAACCCAAGATATAACAGAATCAAGCTCACACTAACCTAGAAATATGACAACAAGTAAATAGCTCAAATGGGTTAGAAATCTAGAGATGATGAAGAAAATGAATAGAAAAACTTAGCAAAGGTCTCTCTTAGTTCTCTTCTGATCTGGGACGTCTATTTATAGTTACTTGGTAGAAAATAGTCGTTGGAAGCCTTAAAGTAGCCATTGCGAGAGAATGGAAAATTATGTCCACTAATGACATCAATGTCCTTTACGTGCGTAGTCTCTTCATCCTTCAGAGTTCTACATGCATTGATTTCAGATCTACGTGCTTGGTTTGAACTCCAGTCCTCTCAACCTTCCAAATATATGCAACTACGTAATTTGCAGCTTGTCTATGTGCACAATCTTTAGTCTTTACTATCTACGTGCTTAGCCATTTTGCCAATGTGCTTTTAGGGCTGCCAATTTCTAACATGATAACATGATTTGTAAGTATACGATTACGACACGACATGAATGACATGAGTTCAATTTTTGTAATATTTATGTCATGTATAATGATGTGTGATATGTAAATGACATGATATGATTATGACATGATTAACACGAATTGACATCCCTACGTGCTTTGTCGAATCTCTAAGATTGCACCTTTAATTCTCTATGTCAACGTGTCAGGAATATTCAAATTCAATTCTAATGAGCGTTTTGACTTTGTCCACATCTACAACTAGTCTACATGCATTAGCCTGTTACTAAATACATAGAGCTTAACTCTTCAAAGATCAACCCTTTGACACTCTTCGTGCTTTCTTGCATCCTTCTACATGCCACTTAAAGGTATCTTCAGCCTTTACGTGCGTAGCATGATCATATGTGCAATGCTACGGGCTTAGTGTGCCCTCTGCGCGCTTAGAACAATGTCTGATGCTCATTATTTCCAATTTCATTCAAATCTATGTGCTTTGCTCACGTTCTGCGTGCGTAGGAGCCAGTCTTGCATAATGCAACGTGCGTAGATCATCTTGTACATTATGGCCACAAATTACAGAGTTTTCATATTTGAAATTTCATGGATGTTTTGTACACATTATCATCAAAATCAAAGTTAACAAAAGAAAAGTGAGAGTTGGGAAAGAGAAAGTGACAGAGAGAAGTTAAACAAGAGAGAGAGAGAGAAAGAGAGAGACAGAAATGGTTGTGAGGAGAGAGGACTGAAAAAAAAGGTTAAATATTATGTCATTAGTAAAATTATAAGTATGACTAATGTATTGTAGATATTATAATACATGTTATTTTATTACTAAAATTTAAATGTAAAAAAAAATAAGTTGTGTACTTTGGCAATAGCTATGGTGCTTTTGAGCTTTTGTGCTTTACGTACTTTTAATGGCTGTGATCTACTTAATTACAATCTAATAGTTTAAATGTAACTAACACATTAAAATATGTGAGGTCTAGTGTTTGTTATTTTAATGTGTTGGTTGCATCTTCACCGTTGGATTGTAATTTAATAGATCTCAGCCATTAAAAGCACGTAAAACATGAAAGTTCAAAAGCATGATATCTATTACTGTGTAATTTCGTCAAGATTTAATTCGATTTAGATGCAAAAGGAATGGGCCAAAATGGCTGGAGGCCTAACTGGGCCTTCTTGAGTGTTATGAGCTCAGTGAGTCTTTAGTCATTGATCAAGACAATTTCTTCCACGGTCACTAAAATTGGAATTTTGCCCAGATGAGTTCCTAAACTCCATTTTTTGTCTATAATTGTCACTAATAGTTGTGGGTTCTGTCCAAAACAATCACTTTGGACGGATTTTTTTAACGTCGTTAATGGCTTGCACATAAGGGCGCCACAACAGTTGAAAAACCACCACAACAATTAAAATGCATGTGATTCAAACTTTCAACTCTCTTTTGTATGTTTCTATTAGTGTTTTTTCGCTTGGCTACGGAAGTGATAGCTGGCATGGCATCAACATACTAAACCAAGTAGGACCTTATCTCAATTTTACGTCGGTAGGAAGACAAAACCAATGAGAGGGGTTAATTTCTGAAAATCAAAATTGAAAATTAGATAAAAACTGAAAAACAGGTAATTGAAAACAAAATAAAAAATAAATTGACAACAAAAGTAAAACTAAATTGAAAACAAAATAAAAATGGAGTAAAGACAAAAACAAGACCATATTTTGCAAGTTTAAAAAATAAGCCAAACACTTGTAATTTTAGGAAAATATTTTATCATTTAGAAATTAGGATGGTATGCTAGTAATTATTTTATCTTACAGGATTATTTAGAAATTATGATCATCTGCTAGAGATTATTTTTATCTTATGGGATCATTATGTAATTAGCCCAAAAGAAAAGAATATTTTTCGTCATTTTCCATGTATTTGATTTTAATTAGAATTTGAATCTTAAAAATTACCGAGATAATTTGACTACTATATTTTATCCATATTATAATAGTATAATCTTGTCTATTTTAAAGAGCAGACAATTATTCGAGATAATTGTCCTTATTTTAATAGTAAATTGTTGTTCTAATTTAATAGAACATTATATACATGTTGATCACCCATAAGTGGACTCAAACATCGTCTATGGTTGCTGGATTTTGGGACTATCATATTTAGGGCAGCTCACCGCTTTTGGGGATTCTTGAATCAAACCGAATATTAGGACCGAAAAAATCGTTGACTTTTGATTTTTACTAACCAAATCGTCCCGAAATTTTATTTGGGATGGTTCTGAATCTTAAGTAATAGATGTACCAAGAAACGTCCCAAACCGAAATTAGAACGGTAGACCTAAATTTTTTTATTCTAGTTTTTTATGATTGAAAACCTCATACTTAACTTACATCAATTCGATAATAACATCATACACTATGTCTTATATGCTAATCTACTAAATTAGTTAGATTAAACTACATATAACTCATTTACTACTTGTAATTTAACTTTAACAACTTAATAAGTTCAAGTAAACTAAGTAAATGTTATTGCTTTTTTCAAAATGATGTAATTTCGAACATTGGTTAAAGACTTCAAATAACATCTATAAACTATACTTTCAACCTTATATCCTAAATCTTGTACCATAAACCACAACCCTTAATTCCTAAACTAATATAGTCAACCACTTAAATTTTTCAATTAATATTCAAAATATAATAATACAACTTGTATACAAAAATATTTAATATTATAAACTACATTTTGTTTTATATATATTTGAGTTTTGATTGTATGTTAGTGTAATTTTTTTGTCTTTTTAAGACATAATTAATGAGATATTTTTATATTTAAGTTGAATTTTAGTGAAAAAAATCTCTGGTCTCTGAACTATCATGTCACGACCCAAATTTGGCCATGACCGACGCAGACTTGAGGGAGCAGGTCTAAGAACTTGTTAGATCTTGATAACTCATTTCTCAAAATTTGCCCAAATTATTCTATTAAACTTGACAATTCAATATCAAGATAAATCTTAGACTTAGCGAAAGTCCAACAGAGTCTCCCCTACATCTAAACTTGTTGTTGCCTCGAAAAATAAACAACAATAGTAATAAATACTTAAATACTTGAGAATTGTGAACGTCGACTCAAGACTTGAAAACACAGAACACGATGAGGTCGGGATGTTCCCCTAGGAAGTATCTGACGCTCAAGTTAGTAGAGAATTTGACAGAGTATTGTTGTGTATAGTGAATAGTGCATACCTAGACAAGTTGTTCCTCAAGTAAAGGCATTAATTTAATGGTATAAGCATTAATGCTCTGTAACGTTTCGACTTAATTGCACTTATAATGTTTCTATTATAACATGAAATTAAACATATTTAATGAGTCTTTTACTATATTTCATCAATTGCTTCCTACTCTTTTTTTTTTTTGGTTTCTCGGAAACAAGAGTATATTGTGTTTCCTCGCGAACATGAGCCGAGCCCATTGCGTATATTCAAACCAAGGGCATTACCGAGATTATATCTTCAAATAGGGAGTGAGCTGCCAAATTTAAGGGAAAAAAATAAACACATTTACTATAAAATAATGATAGAACATGTCACATGTCACGGCCGCTATTCCGTGATTTGTGTCAATATTATCAAGTAATACATGCAAACTAACTAAAAACTATAGACGATAATTTTATCCATTTTTTTTGAAATTATCTATAGTTAATTAAGTTAACATGAGTTGCAAGTCAGCAGCATTGTCAAGTGACACAAGTATATAACTTGAACATTCAAAACTTCGTCACGAAGAAAGTGCTTGCTTGACAAAATTTTGAATTTAGCAAATTTTTGAAATCCAGAGTAAAAAAGTACTGCCAACAGTCAAAATGAAAATGACAAGCTTTTTAAAATGCGTACTGAATGTTATAAGATGGAAATGTACTAAATGTTTTTTTTTGACAAACAAGTTCTTAATTAGAGAGGCTCATTGTACTGTAATTGAAAGAAACTCGTTTACTTCATATTTCGTACATAATTATTATGTTATTGGCAATATTGCAAATCCACATTTTCTTATCTGGAACCAGTAATGATCCTACTAACATATTTCTTAGGCAATAAGGTTTATAAGGACCACTCCAATGGGACTCAATTGCATCCACTCTCCATAGGGGAGTGGATGCTCCTATCATGCGAAACATCTACATGGAAGGTAGACTCTACGGACAGTTTCAAAACTGACATTTTTTTTTATCTTTTTGTTTTGAAAGGCTTTTTTTTTATCTATAAATACTTCATCCTCACTTCATTTTTTTTACACATAATTTTAATTACATTTTTCTCTCTTCTACTATCAAACACGCACAATCTCAATTACATTTATCCTTCTTCTATTGTCAAATAGATCCAAACCATGATTAATTTTTTTCACAAAATCATAATCCAAACAATACCTCAAATTCATCTTGCTTAACTTATGTATTATTTTTTGAATCGTTTGATTAATAATTTGTAATTGTTTGTTTCGAATGTAGTTATTTTTTAACCTAAGATTTTTTTTTATATTTACTCACTCGACACTAATTTATAGAAAATATTATTTCCACAAATTTTGCATAAATAATTTATCCAAAATAATTTACAATAAAATTTCAAAAAAATAATTTATTCTACAAAAAAGTATAAAATTAGTATGTTAAATAAATGTATGTATTGTGAATTGTATACTATAAATAAATTAAATAAGGATTGAAGTAATTGTGGATCACATGATAAGTATAAAGAAGAGTATAATTGTAGGTATGGATGGACATGGGTCGGGCTGGGCCATGGCCTAAAACTTCAGTCTGGTCGACCGGGCTAAAGGTGTGGCCCAAGTCCGCCCATCCAAAAGGGCGGGTCGGGCAGGCTCCAGGGCCTTTTTTTAAAAAAATATTTTCTTTATTTTTTTTATCAAAATATAATTTAATATATACTTTATTATATAAATTATATTTTAATAAATACTAAACAATTCTTAAATTTATAATTGACATCATTTTTTTTTAATTTATAACACATAATACATCAAATTAATATTAATATACTATATATTATATATATATAATATATATATAAAAAATATATAATATATAACCGGGCCGGACCGACCCGCTGGGCCTCATCATAAGCCCAGGGCGGGTCCTAATTTTTTAAAAAATATAGGTGGGCCGGGCCGTGGGCCTGGAAATAGTGGCCCAAGCCCGTCCTTTTTCGAGTCGGGTCGGGCCATAGTGCCCATCCCTAACTGTAGGGCTTGCTTGGTTGGGTGTCAGAAAGGGGGGAAGTGTTACTTCTCGGGAAGTATGTAAACTTCCTTTGCTTAATTCAATAAAGGAAGTTGAACTTTCCGGAGAAGTCAAATGTTTGACTTCACTTTAACCTCGAGAAGTAACTTCCTGTGGGGGATCAGGAAGTCCAACTTACTTAGTAACCAGCCAATCATTTTACGAATATATTCTCAAAATATTATTTATTTATAATTTATTTATTTTAAAAATTTTATAAATTATTTCAATAATAAATTTTATAAATTATTTCAATAATAAATTTTGATAAATTATTTTATAAATAAATTTTTGATAAAATATTTTATAATTAAATTTCAATTTTATATAAGTTATAAAAAATATTTTATATTTTTAGGATTTTCAAAATATTTTTTATATGAAATATTTTCATTTAATTAAATAAATTAATTTTGTCAATTTTTTTAAAAAAATAGACTTTATTATAGAATTGTGTGAAAAAATAACTTCAGTTTTATTTCTCATAAGAGAAAATATGTTATGCAATACAAATAAATATTTTTTCTTTAACAGTTTTTATATTATTAATTTAAATTTAATAAAAATATGGGTATTATTGATTTTTTTCAACTAACATATTGGGAAGTGTATTTTTGAACCAAATACAATAAATTTCACTTTCTAGCAATTCAACATGTCAACTAAACATATTTGTAAGTTATTTTCCAGTAAGTTACTTTCTAGAAAAAAACTTCTCTAAAGATTGAACCAAGCAAATCTAAAGAGAAAATTGATGTATTATGATAATTATATCTACAATAAATATAACCATTGTGGATGCGGTAAGTGTAATGTGATAATGTATTATGCACGTAATAATTTTGAAATTCCAAAAGTATATCGGGAGGTATATTCCAGTCAACGAATGCTTTGAGGGCAACATCCAATCATTGGAGGTCCATCAAACGTTAATTATTTTCCAAATCCGAAATTACCATCCATCAACTTCCCCTTAACACTTAGTCCAAAGTCCGATTAGGTCTTGATTAACGAAAATTATAGAGAGTTAATTAAGTTGGAGTTGGTTGAAAGTCTAAAGACAAAAACCTTGGCATGTACTCGGATGCTCATGGTGTTTCTTTACCTTGTGAGTGAATAAAATGAAACCCGTCACCCATCTTCGATGTCAATCTAACTGAGTCCGGAATGTGAAGTGTCATCTACTAATAAGGCCAATCTCGCTAAATTGAATGATAGATGGGGTGGTCGTTTATTTAAAAAAAGGACCTTAGCATGTAAGACATCAAAATGCAACGTGAATATCGTAGGTAATTTTCTGATGGCCATCGTGACTTTATTACCAAACATTCCGTAAGAATTTTTTTTGTTTGGAAAAAAAATCGTGTGTTGTCCATGTTGTTAAACTACCATTCAATATTCTCACTGTTTAGGGGATTAGTAGATTAATGGCATCATGGTTCCATGCTTGCTGCATCATAGCCTGTCTACGTGCTGGGACTATCTCACCTTATTTAAATCTTCGTTTACCAAAAAGATGGTAGATATCTGAATTTTTTTAGCCAATATATAAATTCAAAACCGGCTTAATGTGTGGTGAAATTAACATCAATGTCCAGTTAAAAAAACGAAATTAGCATCTACTATTTCAGATAATTTAATTTATTGGGAATTAAAGTATATTTTATATTAATGATTGAATAATAAAAAAGTAAAAAGTTGTATCGTTTTTTAATAAAATTAGTTATACAAAATATGTCGAATATATATATCCATTATCAAACAAGCTTGTCAATTTTTTTAATTAATAAAAAATTACAACTTTTTTTTCCAATAAAAAATGAGGGCCGAGGTGATCAGTAGTAGCATATCCTACTAGGTGTGACTATGCAGACATTACTCTCCGCTGCGAAATGTCCGAAGAGCTATAGTTGAATTCAGTGAGATGGTTGGATCTCGTCACCACAACACAGTGGTACTAAAAACACAATCCACTTCCTTTAGAACTCGAACGTAAGACCTCAGCGAACTGAGAACGACGCTTCTCCGCTAAGATATTCCTTTCGAGTTAAATTCCAACCTTTTTTTTTATCGATGATACTTTTTATGATTTTGATCCATCGAATTACACGAAAAGGCGCGACGTGACACTTTCCAATTATGGAATCAACAAATTAACGGTCTTGATAAGTTCTCAAGTTTATGGATTCCCACATCAGACTTTTAATTATGTTTTCCACTTCCTCATCCAATTTTAAATAACCTAACATGTTCAGTTAAAAAAAAAATAACCTAACATGTTGACAAAAGAAAACTTATCATGGGCATTTGTACTTTCAGCAAAATAAAATTTTATTGGAGGTAGATTTAATAAGAGTAAATTGTATAGCCTTGTTGTATAGTAAATGAATGAGGAGAATAAAAATAATTTCTTTTAGATGTGAATTACTTTATGTAATATCTTGTATTTTTTTCGATTGAATTTTTTGGTAGAAATTTTTTCCTCTTTGTTAAATAAATTTTTGTTAATTTTGTAATCAATGGTATATATTTTATTGATTTTATAAAATTTGATATGGTCAAATTTTTGTTGATTTTATTGAGTAGAATTATTATTTTCAATTTGTTTTAGTGAGAGAATATTTTATTATTTTTATTAATTATTCCAGAAATTTTTCATTTAATTTCAAATTTTATTTTTGAAATTTGAAGAGTTAATTTTGAGTTTTAAATGTTAATTGGATGTTTAATGAAGTTTAGAAATGATTTGGAAGTGATTTGGGTAAGTGAAAAATTGTTTGAAATTGAAAAGAAAATATGGAAATAGGAGAGGTAAGCTACCGATCGTTCATTTTTGCCTCCACACTATGTGTTGTCGCTCTTCAGTGGCTGCTGTCGTTCAAATGAGAACGCTGTCGTCCATGTGTGTGTGTTTCCGACAATAAGTGAAATGATGTTGTTTCATCTCTTATTTTCTTCAGCAGCAAAACGCTGTCGTTTTGCTTCTTCTTCATTTTCAAAATAGACCCGACCAGCAGCAGCATTTTTCTTCCTCTCTCTTCATGTTCTTCATTCTTCAAAGCTGAAACCAGTCTCTCTCTGTGCTCTCTCTCTCTCCTTCGTTCCTCTTCGTTTCTTGCACAAGCCAAGGTATTTTTCTCTTTCTCTCTCCTCCATTTCATGCGTTTTTGCTATTCTTTTTGTTGAAAAATTCTGAGTTTCAGCTGAGGCTTAGAGTTCAGATTTTCTTGCATTTGTAACTAAAATGGGGCCCTTTTTTGTTAGATTTTCATGGATGGAGGATGGGATAACATGAATGTAGCTTAGGAATGACGATTTGAGGAATTTTTCTTGATGGGTTTGTTGGACCCGAAAATTGTAGGGTCATGTTGGTTAGTTCTGATGCATTTTTGGTGAAATTGATGCTAGATCTGAGTTTGTGGGACTGATTTGAGTTGGTTGGAATGGGTGCGAACATCGGGTTCCGCTCGGTTCGAGATTTGGGGTATTTTTTAAAATACTTTTTCGTTGCAAGGACTTAGCTGAAAAATTCTGATTTTTTCTTCAAAAATTGGAGGACTGTGTCTGATATTTTACATGATGGTTAGATTTGTAATTTTGGAAAAATATGTGCTAGACTTGTAATTTTAGAAAATGATAGCATTTTTTGTAATTTTGAGAAATTTTAGGTTTTATTTATAAATTGAGTTATTTAGAGGATTCAATTATAAATTCTAAAAGTTTTGGGATTAATTAATAATTTTTTAGGTCTTAGGGACTAAAGTGTAATTTTACGATGTATGGGGACCAAATCGTAATTTTACATGAATTTTGATTTTTGGGTCGAGAGTGTTAGAGTGTTCGAGTTAGCATATGCATGTACACACATTTCGGTGTAGCCACACTACCATCATCATGTTTTTTATTCTGCTCTGATTATTATTTCAGCTTCGTGTTCCGGTCAGCGAGGTTGACAGCCACCAGTGGAGCTTGAAAGGGCCATTTAGCTTGGATTTCCAAGTGAGTGAAATGACATCTTCAGATACATAGGCGGTGTCTT